>KE504910.1:53084-66910 GCA_000441515.1 Elaeis oleifera
ATCTTGAATTAATAAAAAATTATATTAAATCATATTTATATGAATTAAATTATATTATTAATATATAATATTTTATATTTTATAATTAAATTATTTATATAGATAGTTGAGAATATAAAATGATACTAATAATTTGAATAAATATTATTTATTATTTATATATTTTTTTAATATAATCAAATTTAAAATCTGTGCGTAATGGATGAACTCAAAATTAATGAGAAAATAGCTGATCACGTACCATTTGCAACTTTACATTGCGACTGCTTATCTGGTGTCAATTTGTATAAGCACATTAATAATGACATCAAATAATTTTATGAGTAGTAATAATCATTAACTAATTCCTATGCACCTCAGAGACATCTTATAACCATGCACCTCAGAGACATCTTATAACCAGTTCCTATGTAATGCAAAGTCACCTCATAACACAACATCACGAAGAAGCAAAATCTAAGTGTGACACGTATGTTGAAGGAGTTATCTCTCATATATCATTTAAAAAATAGTATGGCTCATTTAATGGTACATGGAGATATGATATATTTTCATGCAGAAGATATTATTTTGTAAACAATCCCATATGAAGAATTTAGTGGATATAGAAAATATTCTCTTCAACTCAATCATTTTTCTCTATTGCAAGAGTATGGAAGATAAATGACATAATAAAATATCATGCAAAATCTAGTAATATATCTAGAGAAATAAATTTTAAGATTCAGCATAGGGTTATATACTTATATACAGATTGTTTCGAACACAATATTAGTTTTTTGGAGAGCAATGGTAGATCAATGACTGATATATAAACTCTATGCCCAAGTTCAAGACTTGTGAGGATCTTGGAATAAATTTTATCACCAACCATTCACTCACAATTCTTCCTATGTTTTTCTCTTTGGAACTATCGAAATATTTTTAGAATAATCATATGACGTTGCCCATATCTCTCTCATAATTCTAATAACCGTCCATATCTCCAGATCTTATCAAGCATTCCCACCTCTTGATCACAAAATATGCAATAGATGAAATAATAAATTAATAATCCACCGCCACGCAACGGAAACATCCAAAAGAAACGGTTTCCCATGGGGTTCTTCAGCACCGCGATTCCCGTTTCCAATATCGGCACTCCCTGAGTTTCCGGTCCCTTCAGACTCATCCCGCCGCGGGCTCCGTTCCAAAATTACCAGCCCTCGTCTCTCCCATTCCTCGCTCGTTCCCGACTCCCTCGCGTTGGCCGCCGGATTCCATGGCGACCGACGTTGCCCCTGCCGATGGAATCCAGAAGGTCTGCGACTACCTCGAGGCCCAGAAAACCCTAATCTCCAACTGCACCCTCCTCTGGAAGAACCTCTCCGACCACTTCTCCTCCCTCCGCCAAACCCTCGCCGACCGCTCGCAGGCCATCGACTCCCAGATCCAAGCCCTCGACGCCGACACCGAGCAAACCCTAGAATCCCTCGATCTCCGCGAGGCATCCATTCCCGACCGTGAGTCCACCGCCGCCGCCCTCATCCAGGAGCGCCAGGACGCAGTCCTCGCCGAGATCGAGATCCCCGACGCCAAGCCCCCAGACGACCTCCCGGGGCTCCTCCGCTGGTACTGCCGCCGGATGGACTCTGCCGGCCTCTGGCGGTTCGTCGTATCCCGCCGCAGGGACCTCGCCATACTCCGGAAGGTGATCGACCAGGCCGTCGCCGAATCGGTGGACCCACCCGGCTTGTGGTCGACGCCGTGGCGGACTTCTTGGACCACCAGACAAGCGGCGGCGCCGACCGGTGCTGGGCCCTGGGGATGCTGCTCCGGGCGCTCTTTGACTCCGAGGGGAGGAAGGCGCCGAAGGTGTCGGAGAGCATGAGGGAGAAAGCGGCGGCAGTGGCTGAGGCGTGGAAAGAGAAGCTTGGCGGAAACAAAGGAGGAGGAGGGGAAGGAGGGATGGGCGGTTCGGAGGCCCAGTTATTCTGCAAATGGTGGTGGCTTTCGGTTTGAGCTCAAAATTCGAGGAAGAGTTGTTGAAGAAATTGGTTCTGGAGCATGCCTCGAGGAAAGAGATCGGGAAGCTTGCTCCTGGATTAGGACTTGGGGAGAAAATGGCAGGTATAAAAATTTCTGATGTTACAGTACTGGTTTAGCTTCTAGCAGCCCTTGTGTTATTGAGTACTGACGTCATTTCTAGTTGTCATGTATGTATGCTGGAATGATCGTTATCATTTTTTTTATTTTTTTTAATTTTTTTTTTTTAATTAAACCAAAACATAATCTTACTGTCTTAAACTTAACGCTGACGGTAGTGTTTTTGTTTTATGAGCCCAAATGCATTTCTTCGTTTTGACACTTTGCAAATAAAATAATAGAGATGATTTTGTCTGTCATTTTTTCATGTTTGAAAGCTTCATATCCTTTTTTTAATACTGTTAAATTTCATTTACAAGCCCAAGGATCTGACTTGCCAACACACCATGTCTTGTGGATGCATGTAAATTCTTCATTTTTTTCTCAGTTGAATCAAGCTACCAGATATCACTCACAAATATGTGGGTTAGGGCATGTTAATTGTGCATTCTTCTAAACAAGAGCATCTAGGCTAAGTGGATAGTTGACAACAACAGTTTTAGTTCTTCTGATTAGCGTGTCCCAAAAATATTTACTGTTTCTTGGTGAATAATATGCACAATCTTCATTAAAGTCATGTGGGTTTGATGAAGCATGATTAACACCATTTTCAGCTCATTGGACAAGGCTGCATCCATCAATTCTGCTAGAGGAGTCCTGTTGACAAATTTAGTTTCTTCCTTCGCTGCTCCAATGATCTAAGTGAAAGTTAGGAGCCTTTCTTGTGGTGGACAAAATCTTCATTGTTATCTAGATATATCTGATTCATATCGATCTTTTTTTCCCCCATCTGTCACAAATGTGCTGTGTTTTGGCTTCATGGGTACATGTAAATGATAATTCGTAGTCATGCTAAAGGATATGAGTAATTGGCATACATATTGGTTAAACACCGCTGATAGCCCCTAGTTCAGACCTTTATGCTTAGCTTCTATGGACTCTTTGCTATATAATGATGCACGCTGATGTGGCTGATCTCATTTGTTATACACAGTTTAGCCATCAAGCTTTCTCTGAAGAGAACATAAGCTTCAAAGTTCAAACAACCATTTTCGATTATGATTTTATAAACTCTTCCTTCTGAAACCATATTCTTGAAGACATTCTGACACTTCCAATCTCTCGTCTCATGGAAATGTAGAATAGTTTGAGCTGTGAGATGAACTTCTTTTGCTGTAGCCCGTAGGATTTCTGTTGCCCTCAGCTTTTAGGCTTTAACAATAAACTTTAATTATCTTGAAGAAGCTATCTTCTCATGATATTTGAAGTTTATCGCTGTGTGTCTTTTTGAGAATGAGTACATGCTGCTGAAGCCCTTGTCATGGCTGTCTTTATCTATGAGTCCTGTGCTGTTCCTCATCCTTCAAGTCTGAGCTCTTGATGGAGCTGTTGTCACCTGAGAGAACTCCCTGTGGAGCTTGGTACCTACGCAAGAAGCTTGCTTCCCACTTCTTCAATGATGAGAGGTATTCCTATCTTTTCCATGTAACATCAAACTCCCCAAATCCAACTTGGCTGTTCCTTCAATTTTCAATTTTAAAAAGTCAAGCACATGTTCCTGGGTTTTGTAATCGTGAAAGCAATGAGCATTAAGGGGATATTTGAGCATGTAGAGAGCCCAGTCCTAGAGAAACTATGGAAGTGATCCTTTAATTGTTCTTCCTTTCTGCCATTGGAGTCCTTTTCATCTAGGGTAGCTTGAAAATCACCAGATTAAGTTGCCATGGCAATAAATCTAGTAGTTTTATACCTGCTAGGATTTTATTTATTGTTTCATTATAAACCTTAATAATTTAGAAAAAGGACAACCTGGTTCAACAATAACTTCTATTTGAAGGCAGAAAATAAGGAAGAAATTTCTGCACATCAAGATTGCTACAGCAATAGATATTAGAGCAATGGTGAATTGCAGTAGTGGTTGACTTGCTTCTTCTTCTTTTTGTGTGTGTGTGTGTGTGTGTGTGTTTGATAGTTAATAAAGGTTGTGTGGTTTTTCCAGAAGTTATATCTTCATGTATCAAGAAAATTGATTAAAACTTTGCATTTTATCTTGCATTTATTGCTTGAAAAGATTAATATCAACTTTGCATGCTCTCTTGCAGATATTATTGGTGAGTTGGTAAAGAATGGAAAGGATCTTGAGGCTGTATATTTTGCTCATGAAGCTGGTTTGACTGAACGATTTTCACCTCTTCCTATTTTGAAGTCTTATCTTCAATCCTCAAGGGAAAAAGCTAATGCCATATTGAAAGATGGGAATCATTCCACTGCTTCTACGGTATGTTTTCTTCAAGTTTCTAGTTCTGAACTTCTCTTGTTGCATTGCATCATGAAATATCTTGTCTTGTTCATGCATTCTCACATTTATAATTTTATTAATTCACTGCGTTCATATGGTTCACAATTTCTGTGATTTATGATTAATATATTTGTTATTGATGCTGTACTAATTAGCTTTTACTTTGTTGTTCATGGGTGGAGTGTCGAGTCATTATTAAGTAGTCACTGTGATATTACTAACTGTATAACTTGTAGAAGTTATAGCCCAAGCTGCAATTCAAAATTTAGTCAATGTTGCATGTAAATTTACTAATTTTGAATAGACATGACATCAACATGAAATTTCATATGAATGATATAAAGGATTACCGATTACAAATGGATAAGGCTTCATAACCGGAGGGAATGGAGCGCATTTAATGTACTTTGGGTTTCACGATGATTTGTCTTTTATCACAAAAGAAAACTTTCCATATTTTGTGTATTTAAGAATTGATAGAAAAAGTGGAGTGAATAAGCTTATTCCACCCTAACCATGTATAGGCTTGTCCCTTGAGTGAGCAGGATATCTGACTCGTGGTATAGGGAGGAAATTGGGCTATCCTACTGGCCTAAAAGACTCTTTAGCTTGATAAGGGAATGAACAAGGGGTTATCCTCAACTTGTTCCCCATCTAAATGAAGCCTAAATGTTGTATGTAACAGATACAGGGAAAAATCATCATTGTTACTTCTATTCAAGTTCAACACTTCTATCATTACCACAATTTATAATACATACGTATTGTACGGCAGTGCCACACTAATATTATGACAGCATACAGATAACCAATTGTTTGAGATATCTTCCACACCAAACCTGACACTCTAGCCCTACTAGCTCTCTATAGTTAGGATCTTTCTTTCCAAATATTGGATTTGGTGAGTTCCATTTATCCGTATTGATGAGCTCCTGCTTTGATGTCTTATTGTTTTATATGCTCTGTTTATGCTGCCATGTCTGAGTATGTTATTGCATTGAAGTACGAGGTAGGGGAAAATGCAAACAAATGGGATGAGCTGACAAGCGTTCAAGTAAACTTGCGAATCTATTATATTTCATCTCCAGGGTATTTGTGGCAGGGAGATGAAGCTTGCGTTAATGTAGCATTAGCATCTATTTTCACCCAAGATCATGGGTTTGCCATGACTTTGTTCTTTTCCAGGAACAGGCTAGCGGAGCAGAGATGAGTGACCTCAGGTCCATAATCAGATGTGTTGAAACTTGCCGTCTTGAATCAGAATTCAGTATTGATGGGCTTAAGAAGCGAGTTGCACAAATGGAGAAAGCGAAGGCTGAAAGGAAGAAGTCTGCAACAGCCAACAAATCTGGGAGCAAGAGAAAACGGTCAACCGGCGGCACCGCCCTCACTTTCCGTCCTGCCAAGGCAACCACCTTCAATGCTCCTTACCATCGGTCACCCACCGTACCTCAGCTCCCAGTGGGTCGCCAGCCATACAGTTACTCGAGTCAGGGTGGCTTTGATGGCCCACTGTCTGCACCGTATGGTTTAGCTCATAGCCAGACTCCCATTGTGTCTCAACAGTATTATGGGCCTGATGAAATGAGTGGAAGACGAAGTGGTGTGCCTTATGGAACTTCGATCAATTATGGTGGATATGATTATGCTGCTCCTTCACAATCATCATATCCGCACCGAGTCTAGGTACAGAATGTTGTGCTTCATTCTGTTGTTGGACATCAAATGCCAACTTTAGATGTTGATACAGAATGTTGTGCTTCATTCTGTTGTTAGACATCAAATGCCTACTTTAGATGTTGAAGAACCCTCTTTTCCCCTACCGTCATTCTTCTTCTTCTTCTTTGTAATGTGGCTGTTATATTATTGTGTTTGTTTCCTGATGTTACTGCTGGTCTGATCCTCCACCTCAAGCCAACCAAACTTAATCCAGTGACGTCCCTAGTTTGATGGGGGTGGAGTCCAGAGAAGTCGTTGGCTTCATCTTCTTACTCGAGGAACCATCTCCCACCTGTCTCTTTTTCTGAAAGGCCAACTTGATTGATTCTTGTGTGGACCTCATCGCTGCAAATCAAAGACAAAAGTTAACATGAAACTCAAATAAAATCTTATGATCTACAAATAAAAGACCCGGTCATATTCCAAGGAAGTGTTGGATTAAAGTCGATGCCGTAGAGTGTCTGTCCGTTCATTAATTTGTTCAACTTTGGCACCTCGATATCAAGGATCGTTTCAAGTCCAACTAAAGCTCAAGAGTAGATCTAATAAAATAGAAAAGTACCAGCCTTTCCAATCATAAACAGAAGAAGGAAGGTCAGTGATGAATTTGCATCCATATTGAGAACTAAAATACCATAATCTTTTCTCAAGAGGTGTTTTAGGGTAAACAACGTTCTGAGGAGAGAAATTCTTAACTAGATGTCGAGTCAATTGCACAAAATGACGAAGATAACAACCATCCGAATGGAGTTCAAAATGACGTGGGTCAAAAAATTTCAAAGAAAGTCAAGAATATTAGAGGCTAAGGGATGGAAAGTAATTGAAGACCGGCTCGAAGAGTCTCTTCGTATAGAGCAACTCTACCCTTCGGGGTATTAGAAACTCGATCTTTTCGATTCAGAACTTCAAGCTGGAAAACAGAAGGAATGAAGTATTAAGACCAAAACCTTCGAAGATCCATCTAGGTAAGAGACAACTCCTCACTTTCGGGACTGAAGAAGTCTCTACATCTCCGCACAGGACTCTCCGAATTATGCAGTTTTGAATTTCGATGTCCGGGTGAGAAAGCGACCTCGATAGTGATCCGAAGAGTCTCCTCGGATCCGGATCGGGACAGAGACAGTCGAGTACCCTGACCGTTCCAATGACTTTCATTTCGATCTTCTCTATCGGAAGACATTTTGAAGTAAAAAGAAATCGAAAGGAATGAGCGAAGAAGAAAAATGACTGAAATGATAAAATTAGAATAGGAGGCAAGGAAACCAACCCAAAAAAAAAAATCGGATGCAAAAGGCTCCCTAGAGAATCAAAAAAACTCGCTGAAGTCAAAGAAAGTTCTCTGAAGAACGAAAAAACTCTCCGAAACCAGAGATGGAACGCATGGTGACAAGAAAAACCCCCGGCAAACTGAAAGCTGGAGCACTAAAATAACTGACAGCCGAAAGAATGAGATGTCCCTTCCATGGGCATGCATCAATGGTTGAGCTCGGTGCCTGATAAACCGACAGCAACGCCACCATTCAGCCTCGTATTGGGTAGATCGAGATTGACTGGTATCGTGAGCGACCATGACGGGGTATAGCGTTGGACTTTGCGATTCGCCGTTACCAGCAATCAAATTAGGTAAAGCAAGAAGCATGGTTATCCAGCCACTGCTGAAATACCCTTTTTTGAGGCCTTTTAATACTAGTACTTTTGAATAATATTATTAATGGTATAGAAGAAATCCGACAGGCTTCTTAAGTTTTATCAAAGACTCTCCGGTAATGCAATCTCAGGTGATGGATTAGAGAATAATATATTAAAAGATATCAAGCATCCAACTGAAACCTTGAGCACTGCTTATTCCAACGGGTTTTTGAGCATCTATGACAAGATTTTATTTAAACGCTGCTACAATCATCTCCATGGCAGGACATACGCTTTCTTCATTTAAGAAAGGGGATTCATAAGCTTTTAAATAAAAAATGCCCATCACAGTCATGCAAAATAGACATTTCAGCGCCTTCCTGATGCCACTGATTCCGATGAGAACAAGTACCGCACACGGGAAAGAACAGAATCATGTGTTGGGTCATACGGGTGATCTTTTGAGGGAATCTCTAAAATTGCAGGAACGGGTTTGTTGTAGCTATCCACCAGAAATCTTATCATATTTGCAACCTGAACCAAAGAGGAAAAAAAAAACACTTGTCAGTGGTGCCACAAATGTTTTGTTTTAGCACCGAAACGCCAGACACTTCTGGAAAAGGATAACAGGTTCTCGCTGTTTTATGGTCTGAACATTGCTCAACAAGTTGAGATAATATAATGGAAAAATAATGTCCACAAAAGCTAGAGATAAGACCTAAACAAAGTTCAGGTCCATGAAAATCCGAGCCTATGCAATAAAATAAGTCACAACATTTGGAACCCACTGAGTGCTTCAATTGAGCTTCAGTTTCAGCCAAATCCAATGGTTGAGTAAAGAGGAAGTGCATATGTTTGATTTGCAGTGGCAGAGAGCCAAGATTTTGCTTGAGAGGGGCACCACTTACAGCAAACATTTAGCTTATTAAGGTACTAAAATGTTCCGGCCATTTTAGTAGAAACCAAATAAATGCACCATTATAATTCATAAACTCAGTTCATTTTCACTAAATAAAGGCACCAAGAATATAGGAATATTGTCATTATTGGCAGAAAAGTGGCAAACTTGATTTGCAAATAACTAGTCCAGTAATCAATATCAAGAAAACCTAATAGATGAGAATGATGACAAACAAAAAGAAGAAAAAAGGGATAATGTTCAGACCGTTAATAGAATGATGCTATGCAAAGCTGTTAAGAAAAACATAAATGTGTAAGAGTAAATTACTCAAGAAAAAGTTTAAACAGAAAGAATCATAACTCCACTAAAGATGGAGAGATGAGTAGATCTCAGGCATCATTCATTTTCTTAAAAAAGGGTGCATGCTTGCCACTCGTCTTTGATATTGTTGCCTGTTTGGTTCTTTTCGTATTTTGAACAGTGACAATTAAAGTCCTTCAGTGATCAACTTTCCATTTTTGTGATTGACAGGGCAATTTAAAAATTTGAGGGATCCATAAGAGTAGAACTGGAAACTCTTTAGACTTGCTCTTCTAAGATTAGCGGAGGCAATATCAGAAATCTTCCATAAACTTCTATCTAATATGACAAATTGCAAACTTTCCTATCCTGCTTGGATGTCTAGGCCAAAATCCCATGAGATTCGTGAGTTAGGCCAAGACAACCAATTAAGCAAGGCTGGGTTAGGCCTATATTTATAAGAATCCAGAGAACCATTGGAATAGGCCGGCCCGAATCTTTTTTTTGGGCCTAGACATCCAAGCAACGCTGGGTTAGGCCTATAATAAAGCAATTGCCCCCTTGACCCCTTGGCTCCGCCATCATTGATTGGTATATTAAAATTTTTGTGCAGTGTTCAATTTCCTGCTGAGCTAAGGCAAAGTTGGCACACGACTAGAACAGAATCATGGGCATCCTAACATGTTATTATTGAGTAGACACAAGCAAAAACTTCACATGCAAGAATTTAAGGCAACTCAGAGTTTGCCAGTCAAAGATGTGTTTAATAATAATATAGTGACATGCAGAAGTCTGATCATTAACTTCCAAACACAATTCTATTTCTGGCTTGTAGTGCATCACATAGAATGATAGATTAAACAAAATGTACTAGGTTAACCAAAAATCATGGCAGGTGAACAAAGTTCAATAGCAACTAGAAGGAAAGAAATCATATACCAACTAATAAAGTACTCAAATATGAAAGCTTACATATTGGCTGATCAGCACTATGGCAACGTCTTCTTTGGTGGTAAACTCTTTAAAAGCATCCTCAATTGTTTTCACAGTTGTTTCTGATAAACAAGAAGAAAGTTGCTATTAAGCATTCAAGCAAATGTTATCCTAAGATGGATGTAAGAAGAATATTTATTCCAGTGTGGGTTTTGAAGTTGTCTCATTAAACCTAAAGAGAGAACATTTGACATCTATGAAAGCCAGATTCATGTGAAAAAGAACAGGTATAAAAAACATATGGTCCACGATATATCTTACATGATTACAAAGCATGCAATAATTAGTGCACCAAAACTTTTTTGAAAAAAAGGACCATCTGATATAGATTGTTAGAAAAAAGGGTGACAAACTGCATAGAGTAAGCATTAGCGCACAGACAAATTTTAACATCTGGGTGAATGCAAAGATGTTAAAGCTGGAAGGGAATTATCATAAGAACAATCAGATGCAGCCCAACCTTACTGGTCAACTTGTGCCCTTATGACTTACATGTACGCATGGCTATACACTCAAATTGTTGGACATTAAGCAATGTACTGTCTCAAGACTAAGAACTTAAATGGACAGGAAAGAAGACCATAACCGAAATCTGGATGAGTACAATAACTAGCAAGCAAATTAGCATACTTGAGTCAATGATGAGGTAGTTTGTTTTCTTCTCAAATCAACATTGCCAACTCCAGCAAGCAAAAGCCAGTTACAGTGTCCTATAACAACAAGAGACGCCATTGGTCAGATACACATATCTAGCCCACAGTCACAACAGCAGCACACAACCAGAACAAATATTTCAGCATGCTGTAAGAAAATCTTTGCATGGAGCAGCAGTAGTCCTTTGCACATTATGTCACACACATTACACAACTTCTGATGCATAGAATAAGACCAGAAATGCCATCTCAGGTGAAATATAACACATGCACATAGATTCATATCTATAGTGGCTGTGTCCAGGGGACATGGTTAAGGTTAATATCCTTAGCTTTGAAGAGCTAGATCTTAAGATAGAACTGCAGGAAAGGGATGTAATGTAGTCTTACAGAACAGTTAATGTAATTAATCTCATCTAAGAATGAAATGGATACAAACTGTTGATTTTGTACACAGCACACAAAAACAATATCATGACATATGTAAGCAGACAATTAACATAATTTCATACAGGAGATGATTTACACGTCTACAGACTTGAGACCACATATCTGTGTTGTTTCTGTAGAGTGAAAATCGCTGGCACAGCAAGTGACCCAAGGATCAAAAACATAAAATTCAATTTATATTTTGATTTCTCTATTTACTAGATGTTGCAACTTTGCATATAGATCAAGAGTTTCATTTAACTTCCCCAGAGAATGTTAGATAAAATCAAATAGATTCCACTATCATTAACATCCACTGGAAGCCAATCATGCAGTATCCATATAAATAACATGTCCTAATCCATCTAAAATTAGCTTTATGAATCCTTGATCTTCATTTATCCTATCAGAAGTTAGAAGCTTTGCCAAAAATATTTTCTTATGCTACTGGAAAATAAAAAGAACAATTTCTCAACTCCTTGGAACTTCCATCCAAGTTTAAAGAACCTATTCATATTTCAAACTTCTCTATTAACAGAAATTTCCTCCAAATGCACATAGACAAACCATCTCGTTTGTTTCTATTGTTTAATCCCCTTTCGCTGAATGTTTCAAACTTCATATAATTCCCATTCTAAGTCAGTCCT
Organism: Elaeis oleifera; assembly: GCA_000441515.1. Classification (NCBI taxonomy): domain Eukaryota; kingdom Viridiplantae; phylum Streptophyta; class Magnoliopsida; order Arecales; family Arecaceae; genus Elaeis; species Elaeis oleifera. The sequence continues at coordinate 64,779 of KE504910.1, forward strand.
CCCATGGCCTACATGCATCCCGACACAGCTTTTTAATCTTTCCTTCGAAGTTGTCTGCACAACCTCTTCACTAGTTAACATGCCAATCAAACAATTTTTTGCAGACTTTATTACTGTCTCATATAATTCAGTCGTACGTCTCATAGGCATACGATCATCAAACAGGCTTTTTTTTCTTTTAATTATACTCAGTTACATATTTAGACCACTTTTCCAACTGGGCATACATTATATCACACCATATTACTGCATTCAGTTTTGAACTCAATCCAAAATGCATGCTTTGATCTCAAAATACTTAGAAAGCACAAATTCACTTCATTCAAGCGCTAACTCTATCATAGGTTTTCCACTAGTTGTTGATTGCTTTATTTTTTTCCCAACAGCATTGCATTCCACATACTTCATTTTGCCAGTTAAACCAATTTTTTAACCCTATCATTTCAGTGCATTCCTCCATAATTCCAGTTCAATGTTCATTGTACTTTAGTTTCACTAATAACATATTGTTAGAGACGGTTGAATATACCATAGGGTCTTGTATTAAATATCCAATTACCAGTTCATCTATAACAAGTGAAGATACTTCTTGCTAGGAGTAAACCCTCATATTTGAAGAGTAACACCACAAATAACGGTTCCCACATTTTCTTTAATTTGTCAATTTAAATGTTCAATTCCCAAATTTCTTGATACTTACAAGAGCAACTCTTTTAAGAGTGTAATCGATGCTTTTTCCCAAGATGAAAATATGATGCTAGATCTTTTGCTTTATTCTAACATTGTTTTTTAAGAAATTATAGGCATCAGAATTTTAGAGGGACACCAACCCCAAGGCATTAAGTCGGCATGCGTTGCTATTAATAAATTTGAAACCACAGTATGGTTGCAAAAGAAGTGTTTTAAAATGTAGTGCAAGAGGTAGCATATGCGGATACGTTTCATTCGATGCATTACATTGCCCCACACATGGTTATGATATATGGTTATAGTGTTCATGGGTTAATCAGGCATTCCAATTGGTACAAAGTGCCCTTGTATTTGGCTCAATTAGTTCTGTACAGCTCCTTATATGGCCACTGAGCATTATTGGGGACAAATATGTGGCACACATATGTGGGCATGTGCAGATGAAGCAGATGGTTAGGTTGGATTCGGGTTTCAGTTATGTTATAACTATTGCTATTAGCATTAAATGCCAAGTAATAAGCACTAATTATTAGTTATTATTGTCGATATTGAAATTATTTATCATCAAAATATTGATATTATTAGATCGTTGTTCTTAATTTAGTTACTTTTATATAGTTAAAAAATACTAACTGCATATACACCTGTTTACACAGCCCATATATTGTGCATGCTGTATGCAGTCCCTTGACTGCCTCCATACTGCACCTGCTTTCTAAACAATGCTTGCAGATCTGCATACGACCATTATTTTCTATATTTGCCCAACAAAATTTCACTTTTTACAAAGGTAGTACCTCTCTGCATTCAAGATGAAATTGAATAACTTGATCAGACTTAGATATATGGTCCTCATGATTAATATTTATGCTTTTATCAATATTATATCAGGCCTGTTTAGCTTGCCCTTCTACATCCTTTAAGTACGGTTCCCTACTAAATTTACTCCCTTGAGCAATGCTCTCAATCATCAATTGCCGGAATTCTCCATTCTATCTTGACCTCTCCATCATTTGTCAAAATTGCATTTTCCTTGCATATAGCTTGCATAATGTGAAACATCCTTAGTTTTTCCTCTCCTGCTCCTTGTTACTCATGAAAGTTTGTAGTACATACTCTCTCTTGATATTCTAAGCCATAATTTAGTCTCACTAGAGCCTCCAAAAAAATTTAAGATCATCAGAATCCTATTTAATATCAGTTTTTTTGCATTTCATAATTTAACTTTTTCAGCATCATATTTGGTTCAGATTCACCATTCAATTCCCTTCCTTTAACAGGTTATCTTTAAAGGAAGTTTAATATACCTGTTTTTTTTGAAAGAAAAGCTAATTTCATCATTTTATTGATGTTTCCTTCATAAGCTACATCATAAGAATGATCAATGAATAACAAAGAAAGTTCACGACCTTTTCAGACATGATTAATTTCCACAATTCAAA
>KE504910.1:97441-146190 GCA_000441515.1 Elaeis oleifera
CATCCTCTCCCTCGTTCATATTTCCTCTCGCATCCATCTTTCTCCCATCCATCCTTCTCATCAACCACACAAAAGATGAATAGATGGAATCCCGATCTTTTCCTTATGCCATCAAATATTCCCAGTAGGCATGCACAACATTTTTCAACAATAAGACGTCCATGCAACAAAAGATCAATGGTTTTCAGCGAAGCAAGAAACTGCATGCAGTTACTGCAGTACATAACTGTCAGGTAAGAAACATTTCAGCTTAGGATATCAAAATACAAGTCAAAGTCTTCAAGAATAACGATATTCCATGAAATGGAAGCTCCTTTCTAGAGCATTTGACGTCAACAACTATAGGCTTCCTTGTTATGACAAAACACAAAGGAAGCGCTTTGCTCTTTAGTCCGTAAAAGTATTTTATGAGGATATCAATCAGCAAGTCCACCGATGGCACTTTTTTGAAGTGCTATGCATGATCAGTTTCACCATTGCCCACTTGGGATTCATCACCAGAAGAAACAAGCTCCTTATTGGTAGCTGAGATATCTTCCGCCTGTTTCTCATCTTCAGACCCTGAAAGAATATGAACGGCATAGTCCGCATTACAAGTTGGTCTTTGCTTCAGCCTTTTCTTCATCTCCACATTGCCTGTCGTTGCTCTATGGAATGTGCCAAGATTGCCATCAATTACTGCAGTTCTTCTACTGTGGCGCACCCCAATAACTACTTTAGGCTTAGCTTCTTTTTTATTCTGATCAGGTCCTCGTCGTTTCTTCCTTGCAATAGCAGTATTTCCCTGTCGGAGTCAGCCAGATGGAAATTATTATCATTGCTGCCACCGTTCTCAGCCTGATTATTACCTTTCTGATCATAGTCATCATCCTCAGCATCATCACCACCACTCCCACCTCGATACTTATCATCATCACCGGTCTGAGAATCTGAGGTACTGTTCTCTTGATCTGCATGCACAGCGCCATCCAGCAGGCCATTCTGACCAGATGCATGCTCTTCGACCTTGCTCCTGTCTCTGCACAATTTATTTGGGTTTGATTTCCTGAATCACAATTCATGCAAATTAGTTAAAACTTTGGCATAGTCTTGGAAAGAAACCACCTGATCAACCATGAATCCTATGACCATTCCATTTTAAGACAGCATAAATATGGTATTCATGTTTTCATGCCGACATTACAGATAAGAATACTTCCTATATTCCCTTAGCAAATACTTAGTAGCGAGGTGAATTTTGAATCCTTTACAGGCCACTTCTTGAAATTATATAGTGCCATCACATCCTAAAGTTTTCACTTCTCATATGTCTTCATATCTTGTAATGATGAAGGTGCCATTACATGACAAAATGTTCAAATCAGTAAGACCATATATTAAGAGATGAAGGTGGAATATGTTTGGCCATCGACATGCTTGTTAGAAGTGCACCATAGAATGCTTGTGCTTGTCATATCTAAAAAACAGAAAGCAAAAAGATAAATGTTTGGATCTCTCAATATATTCTAAATCCTAGAAGCATTCAGCTTGCAAAAGACTTGCAGCTCTGGTACATCCAGTACTAGACAGAAGACGAAAATTGTGCAGAGAAAATGCATCAAAAAAGCACACATGTAACTGATGTTCCAACCACCTTTTTTCTGGAAACATGTTTTTTTTTTCTAAGAGTTTGCTGGATAGTTCCAATTCTGAACCGCCCCATCCTGGAGCATAATAACATCAAAATTGTAATGAAATAAAGAACACAAGAAGCATTCAAAAACCTAAAAGCTAAATATTAGAGGTAGCATATCAAACTTACTTCGATATCTGTATAGCCTCGTCAATGGAACGATCATACTCATCTGTACATAAAACCCAGAATTTAAAAGGGAATCAATACGAGAAACAAATTAAAATTAGAAAACCCAGAGGCATCAGAAGGCACTTGATAACTTTCACTCATCCAGCACATTAATAAAGAATTTTGCAATATGAAAACATTGCCATCAGAAAACATGCCGAGCAATAAAATAGCCATTAAACCTGAGTGACAAAAAAAAAAAAATCAACAACGTTGATGATTGTAAAAAGTGAAGGTCACAGCCTTAGCAAACATGAATGTAGCAGAACTGCTAGTTTCAAGAGTCTGGCATGCACAATTTAAGGCTTTTCAATTGGAACTAGCAAGCAAGAAATAAATCTGTCATTGAGACTAAAAGTGAAAATTTGTAAGTTTATATTGCTTCTGATGGTGGTTGCCATACTGATAGAAAGAATCAACTTAAACAACAAAAGTGATAAATTCCAAAATAAAGATGGGAAAAAGAACAAAATGAAACCATAGTAAATGTACATCTATAGCCTTCCCAATCGGCATACCAAGCCAATGTAGAGTGTTAGCTCAGAAAAGTATAAATAAATAAAAAAGAATAAGTAATCATTTAAATTTTAAAAAAAACACATCAGGTAAATATTCATGTATTGTTTACCGAAATTCTATATCATAATAACTACCTTCTATGATTTTACCCTATTTACTTTTATATGTAAGACATCACAGTGTGCAATGAATTGGATATATGAAGCATGTTTCAGTGGCTAGGTTCCTTCATAAAACCTGTCCTATAGATACGGCAAGATAAAATGCTTCATCTAAATCAGACAAACAAGTCTCCCTCAAACAAGAAATTATTGGTTAGAACAGTTCTATCATGTATACCATGGACCATCCAATAAGAAGCCATCACATCATCCAAAAAGCAAACATTTTCCACTCAAAACAGCAAAAGTTGCCAGCTGGCCAATCATAGTTAGTAGTAAAACTTTCTTATTCAAAATTTTCAATCAAGCTTGGATAACAGTGCGCCTTTTCCAATAATAAATGATGTGGTGGCTTCTTATTAGATGGTCCAAGATATACGTGCTAGAACTTTTCTAACCAGTAATTTCTCCCCTCAAACAGCGAACATATGTAAGCTACTACATCCAAAATTGGCAAGAAATCATAATGGAGAATGGAAAGGTCTAGCAGGACAATTCAGACCAAGGTTGATCCTTCACATACAAGTTAGATGATTGAGTCTTACCAAAAGTGTAGCTCACAGGCCTATGCTCACGGCGGGAACGTTTGCGAGTTCGGTTAGAATGTAGAAAATTATCTAACAACATAGCTTGCCTTTGTTGTCTTTTTAATGCCCTTTGTTTCTTCTGTAAACGATAATAGATGAACTGAATTTAGAACATGCTGTCACAAATTTGACAGTGACCAAGGGAATAGTAGCAGAAGATTAATTATAGCTATAAAATTGTTATAGTCCAATTCAAAAAGCTAAGAAAACAGAAGATTGTAGTCTTTACCTTTTGGAGTTCCTCAAGAGGAGGAATGATTTCAATATTAATTGTCTCTCCAACTGCAGCTTCAGATGCAACTTTGCTTGATGATAGATTCTCCTGAAAAATCCGCAAGGGAAAATGTGACAATCAAGATCTTAAACATACATAAACAACATCAATGTGGATCTTACTGATAGTTCCCGAAATTCCTCAAGATTTGTTGCCAGTGTTTCCCACCGAGAATCAATTGTTGGTTGTGTTAAACGGCCCTTTCCCTTCCACTTCTGTTTGAAATTAACTTTAACAACTTCTCTATACAACCTATGACCAATAATTGGATCTCCATCATACCTTACATTGAAAAGAAGCGATCAGCATGAAAGAACACGTGGAGTTCTTTGATGGTAACACATCTGCATGGTATGGAGTATAACCCAGAATAGTTGAGGATCTGCAATTGGTTTCCGGAACAACAACTACCTTTCCAAAATACGATTAATAACAAGCCTTCATTATCAGCATGATATTATAAACATTACAATTCAAAAAGCATGATGTATGATGTTCTTATAACTGTAAATTCCACATCATAAGCATAGTAGAGAGAAATGAGTTAAAAATAAATTACTGCCCCTAAAATTACCAATAACTAACTCCATCATCACCGCCACATATCTTTCTTTACGGAAAGCAGTAATTTTTGTTCCAGCTTTCAGTTCATTGGTGATGTATCTCAATATATCATCTTGCTGCAAGGTACATGCACAAATTTGTCAAAAGTTTGCAGAAGGTAGCAGCAAGGTTCATATCTGAACAAAAAATTGATGCAAGTAAGATGGCTTAAAACGCTAATTTTGATAGGGCATTTGATCGAGACCACCCATAACCTATAAGCGCAATAGGTGACCATGAATAGCGACCAGGAAGAATATATATCGCAGCATAATTCAAAATATGAAATACAAAAAGTCAAAGGAATGTTTAATACATCTGCACGAACTTCACAGAGTGCTTTCAGGATCAGCAAACGAATTGTTGGATCAAGTTCCTTATATGTTGTTATCTCCTCCCTGCACTAACAGGATAGTGTTCACAAAATTGCAAGCCTTCATAACATTGAATAAAAGAATATTCACATGGTTGGAGAAATCATCTATGGCTACCCATGATTAACTTTGAGTGGATTCTCTCCTTCAGCAACCTGCTCGAGCACAAAGAATATGAACAAGCAGTCTCCTAGTTCCCACAGTAAGATCAAGATAGTAAACAGATAAGTAGGATCAAACATGAAGCTTTAACCTACCCATGGCCACCACAGAGCAAGTTTTTTGCAAACTGTTATGACCCATGCATCAGATTCTCTCAGATTTTTGTTTACAGGCGGTATCCCCTGGAACACACATACACAATCTCAATCATACTACATAGAAGTCATGCCTACCAGCTTGTGTGCCTACTCAAGAGGCCGCATGATTATTTTATCTGAAAATACATACAAAAGTATAATCAGCAAGCAAAGCAGCCAAATAGCAGCCAAATGAATTGTATCCACATATAATTTAGGGGTGAAAGTGCACCGGATAATGTCTGTCTGGATCCATTCTCGTATCCGAATTTATCCAGATACAGATACAAATTTGAATGTCCAACTAATATCCATATCTATATCCATAAGAGAGAAATGGATATGGATATCGATAGACAAGTATTCGATCCATATCTATATACCTAGTTCTGCTTCTAAGCACGTTTAATCGTATATATCACTCATGAATTGTTAAGAGAGATAAGTGACTATTAACATGGTATTTACTTAATTTACCTTTCACATGGTAATATCTTTGATTTGGCAGTCATAAAGTTCAATTGTTTGACTTATATCTGTATTTATATCCGTACTTCCAATATCTGACTTACATCCATATGCGTTTAAATAAATATGGATATGAATTTTTGCAACCAATTAATATCCGTATATGCATCCGCATCAACCAAACAAAACTGGATAATGACATGGATATATTGATAACCTACCTGTATCCTATATTTTTCAGCCCTATGTCTTTGTTTTGCATTATTTATTCTACTGAATCCAAAGGCCATTTGTGTTAACCAAGAAGATTTTGTGTTCTAACAATCAACCATAACATAATTGAAATGCATATAAGTAAAATCCAAGCGGTGCTAGTAAGTTCATCTGTCTAGAAGAAGGCCATATATGAAATGGAGAAGATGAAACAATAAAACAGGAGAACCATTACAGTTGCCACAAGGCACTGCATAAGTTGTACCAGATCAAGGATTTTAAAGATCCAATTTTGGCAAGTGGTTGAACATTAAAAATGCCAAGTCCTTGACATCACAACATCAACAGCGAGTAGTCAGATTTTGAAAACACCAAGTCCCCAAATCACAAATTTACTTTGGCAGTTTGTCCAATGCATGCAACAAGATGACTCAGCTTATTCATGAAGAAGATTCATGCCCTGAGTTGCATTTGCTGCCGAAAGCACATTTAGTTTCAGCCAGCCATTAGGAAGACCCCAAAGAAAAAGTCTCAGTGTCAATCTCATGAGCTTGGCTCGACATATAATCATTTCATCTTACTTTATAAAACACATGAAAATTTCTTATTCCTCATATGAACGTACCAACAAGGCAACAAACACCAAGCATATAAGAGATAGGCAGTGCCGCCTGACTAGCAATATAGAGAACCTCTTGTTAAATTGTCAACTTCAGGACATTGCCATTTTATGCATGCATGATAATTTACATACTTATCGATGATATAAAAACTGTAATTTCATGAGAGTAATGTCTTGATTGTCCCAAAAGCATTGGTATCAGTGATACAAGATACTGATATTTTATCATGGCACAATAATCATGGCATATCCCTAGTCCCTAAATTGCCATCCCCATGATTATTATGCATTTAACCATAATGATTAGGACAATATTGCTTTCATAATAGGAGTGATTCCAGCACTGAGATACATTTACCATCCTTCAAATGCACAAATTACCAAAGAGAGAAAGCGAAAGAAAACCGAGGATGGGGAACCTGAGCGCATGACATTCAGGCATTGAGTTACTATAGAAAAGACTATAATACTGAGGGATGAGTTTTTGAGTTACATAACAATTATCAAAACCATGTCCACAACCAGCAACCATCATTTCACATGTATCTTATATCAGATTCCTCCTTTGCAATTGACACAAAAACTGCAGATACATGTTCAAAGGTACACCATACCATACCGAACCAGACGGTATGGAGCATTACCGTATTGTTAGTGGTTTGGTACTGGTACATAGTACGAGGGACATACCAATGCTCGATATGCTGAACCTGCCCCCACACCGAGCATATAAACACAATGATAAGGTGGCACCAATGTGGGGCCCAATACTGAGACTACGTACCTTGGTTCAAACAAAGCAAGCTCTTTACCTTTCTTCACAAGTATGGCATGGTTTTCTTCACTTGCCCTCATGTTTTCTAATTATTGAATACAGATCCAAGCACATCACTTGAAGCTGAAGCATCACATTGGTTCTCCAAAAAGTATTACCCATAGATTTTAATAGCCTCAACATTCTAATTCTACGCCACAAATTCATTCTTGTTGCTGGTATTTTCATTTCACAAAGCATATTAAGAAAAAATGCTTATCACATCCAAGAGACAAGTAAAACATGAAAGAGGCAACCCTGAAATCAAACAACACCTGTACACTGTAGTCATGATTTTGTAACCTTTCAATTAGAGTATGTGGATTTTACTCATTTGGATCATTGTTAGGTCTTTGTAGTGGTAATCCTTTAATCTTTTAATGGATGAATCATGGAATGCCCTGATGGTTCAATGAATTGTTGAATCTATCCTTATTGATCTCCAATCATTGCCATATCATTTGATATCAAGCATTGACTATATGGAAAATTGCATGGAATGACACAATTAGATCAGGGCTAAAGTTACAGTTGCATTTCAAAGATACACTGATCACATGGTAAGTTAATATCCTCATCATTGAGGCATAATGCACCCACTAAAGAATTGATTGTCAACCTTAAAAATATGAGCATGCAAACAACTTGCCATCTAATGCAAGGTCATGGCAATTGCATGGCATGTTCTTGCTTCATCTGTGGTTCACTATGTAATTCTCACATGAGTTCCAACATGCACTGTGTGCCTAGAGAGTAGGTGCATCTTGAGGACGACCTTTACTTTATTGAACTCTTGAGAAATCAAATGCATATTAGGATCCACACAAGGAAATGAAGGAACTTGGAAGTAAGTCTGAACAGCCCAGTGTGATAAATTGAAAGACATTTCCTCTTTGCTCTCATGCTAAACAGACAGGGGTACAACTTCAAACCTAGCTGATTCTCCCAGCGCATCTCTCTTCATCTAAAATATATTCAAGTTACAGCCAAAACAGATCATCCCAAAGGAAAACACATAAGATCTATAAAACTACAATTTCTCTTTTTTTTTTGTACACCTTGTAGATGACATCCAGAATATATCATCCTTGCCATAAAATATGTGCCTTACAAAAGAATAAGTGCATACCTTGAATACCACTAAAACCTATACCTGCAGAACTAATAAAAAATGAACCATAACACTAGATATAAAAGTTTTTAGATTCCATATTCAGGAAGACAAACCATTTTGTGGATGTGCACATAATAGTTTGTTGAAATATCTAGACATGTAGAAATATGTTAATATGACCAGAGAGATTCTGAAATTAAAATCATTTGGCTTCAACTTTGTCCTCTCATGTTTCCTATATTCTACCAGGAGTCTAGTCTGTTCTATGTATGCAAGTCCTCAGCTCATCAATTATGGAATGAAGGTTGGCCTCTGCATAACTTGCAACTCACCAATTCCTTTCAAATTTGCCCTGACATTAGTGAGATATCAAAGAAGTTGAGTAAAAAGGAATAAAAATGCGCATTCTTTAACTTGTAGCCTAAAGAAGAGTATTTCTGAACAATGCCCCTTCATGCAAGGCTCATATTCTGCAGTTCAACCCAAAGAGATTTTGCACCCTATTGGACCTTCAGCAAGAGCATGGAAGGAAAAGCATTAACAGACTGCACTTTCAGAAAATTTGGTATATCATGAAGAAGCCCACCTGAACAAGTATAAAATATTTTGGAAGACAAATTTGACACACCATATCTTATTTGCCTACCAATAAATTAGCATTATACTTTTATGCAAAAATAAAGCAGAACTTCAGTCTTCAAGTTGACCACTTCCTAGTATGTGAGAATGTGTTCAGAAGTTTTAACGTGAAATATATGTGAGAATTTGAAGTGCAGAGGCACAAAAAGTAAATGATGTTCCATATTGCAAAAGGTATTAAAGATGCAAGCACATATAGAGCAATTGGAAAGGAATAATTTCTATCTTTTTTTTTTTTTGGTGTTGGTGTGGGAGGGGGAGGAAGGAGATGGGTGGGCAGTTGGTTGGGGAGGTTTCTTCAAATTCCCAAACTATGCCATTAAATATGGATGATTCATGAGTACATAAGGCATATCATGACAACTAAGAAGGATAGGCATATATTAAAGAATAAAAAGAGGAAATGGGGGAAAAGCACTGGTAAAAGTAAAAGAGATAACAGAAAGTGAAGAACATCAATCTCTTGTCAACAAGAGAAAAGACAAACATAGAACTATGTGAAGAAGACAGATGGAAGGCAGGGAGTAACTTTAGCGGTGAAATGGATTTTTACGAAATGGACATGGTACCATATCAATATATCGGATTTAAATATTGAAGCAGATACCGAAAGATACAAATACTTTAAATAATTAAAAAAAGGAAGAACTCAGCTCCTAGAGTATGAGAAGCAAAGGGTCCATCATTTTTATCCGCTACACCTTTATGCAAAGAGTCAATGTGGTATAGATGTACAAGCAAGAAGGCATGCACTAGAATCAGCATGCATCTTACATTACAGAAATTAGTTTTGTAGAAATTACATAAAAACTCTCCGTACGCAATTTGTGCAAATATATGATGGCCATAAATGGAGCCTGGTTTAAAGTGTTGTATAGAGGTATTTATGCAATAATTAGAACGCAGTAGTTAATCTATTAAATTAGCAAGCTTGTACATAAAATCATCTCCCCTAAATTAAGTTATCTATATTATATATCTAAAGAGAAACAAAAGCATAGTTGCCAACCACACTTAGTTTTCTTCAAATAAAAATGAGGCCCCTCCAGGTCCACTGTTTCTAATGAAATAGGGGAATCAAAGTGAGGAGCCCTTCCTCTATGCCCTCCATGGCCCTCTCTCTCTCTCTCTCTCTCTCTCTCTGCCCCCCCTGCCCTCCTCCAATTCTATTGCATTGGTACAAGCCCAGCAAGGAATGATACGGTGCCATATTGTCAAGCAACTGCTACAGGCCCAATACTGGCATAAGATCCTTGATTAGTACATTAAAAAATAACAAAACATAAATTACGTGATCATATTGATGAGCAGGGAAGAAGAAGGAGAGGTGTGGGTCTTCATGTTTCAAAAATTTAGCCTATGAAACAATAGCACTCAATTTGATGTGCTAAAAAGGAAGTCATCTCCCCTGAATACATCCACATGCATTAGCTATTATAAGATCAAAAAGAGTTTGGCGTCTACATATAATAACAGCTGCATTCTTATGTCAAAATAAGCTCAAATCTAGTCATCACAAATGGTCATGCAATGAAAATGTATACAGAAATCTACATGTATAGAAAATTATAAAGACACTGGTGGTGAGACAAATCAGATATGCCGACTCAAGCAATATGTAGTTTGTGTTGCTTTATGCTTTTTCTTGGAAACAACTCTTTCCCTTTGGGTACAGGCTTGGAAACAACTCTATAGAGCATTTTATTTGAGCCATGAACAATTAAGATGACCGATACATGGGAGATATTTTACTATTTCAGTCCTAAGTATCAATTAAAGAAACTAATACAGGGGAAATCATACCATGTCTATGACTATCCCGATTAACAAATAAACAAGTTGTAAAATCCAGACTAGAATGCCGTGGATTGTGTAGTTACAGTTCATTCTCGCCTCGAAGGACATGAACATTGTCCAGACGTTTATCTTTCTAAATTAGTTCCAGACTTGTTTTGGATCTAGTGAACACTGAACGTGTTCCAATCATTAACATGCATTATAGAACAGCGAGAGATTCATATTCACAGGCAAATGTAAAACAAAAACACATTAAACAAATAATCCAGCATATCAAAAAAATCCCATGGAATGGAATCCAGGTTCTCGAGAAAGTAAATAAACGGGCATTTAAACCTTCAGGAGGGCAATGTGAATCCGAGCCAAACATCGTTCGGTGAGATCAGAGCTGTTTCGATCTCTTCCGCTGATATCTTTAGATCGCTCTGGATGAGCGGCTCGAAAACCTACATTCACATCCAAACATCAAGCTGTTAAACAAGGAGGAAAACAAAAATCATCGAGAAAAAAGCAAGAAGAAAAAGGAGAGATGTGAATCTTGCGTGCAGGAATTAAGAACGGAGGCCAGCTCCCAACGCTGCCGGAGCCTTGCAAGCTGCGAGGCGGAGGCCGAAGGATCTGAGTCCGAACAGTCGAGGACCACCACCTCCGGTTCCGAGATCGTGCGGCCCGCGGCCCTCCCCTCCCGAGCTTCTCGGCCATTTCAAATGGAAAAGAGCGGGAAAATCGCTGGGCGGAACGGCCTCGAGAAGCGGCAGGGATCGGAGGCGACAGGCACGGGGCGAATAAGGGAGAGACGATGGTGGAGGGCTTCGAAGAGAGTTTTGTGGAGATGGAGACGGGAGACAGAGAGATAGAGGGAGATGGAGCGAGGGAGAGAGGAAGGTGGAGGAGTGAGAGAAAAATTGGGAGGGCACTCCGCCGCAAGCTTGCCTAAGTTGCCTTTCCTCGTTTAATTTTACTGCAATTATTTCTATAGGCTCGATCGCTGGGAAATGGGAATCTCTTCTCTACCCACTTGGGTTGGAGAGAACCTCTTTTCAACGGTGACCGCTCGTAATTGATGCGAAATGGACAGGGTCTATTGTTCCGTTGCTCGAATGCTGCGGGGTCTCCATCTAATTACCATTTATCTTGCGAATCTTGAATGGCTGTGAGTCCAGGTAGGACTGTAGGAAAGGATCTAAATCCTGGGCCGTGACTTCGCTTGCGGTCGCGGGCACCGCCTCGAGAGATCGATAATAATATAAATAAATAAAATATTAATATCTGGTTCTTTATTTATTGATGAGGAGATTTCTTTCCCTCCGATAGATGTGATTGGAATGCGGCGAGGCGGTTAGGCTTAAACACTTCTCGGTGATTTAAAAAAATAATAATAAAATGAGGGCTAAAAGCACCATTGATAATATACCACTAGAATCTGAGTACAATAAATCATAAAACCGGAGGCACCACAGCAGAAAACTCCTAAATTACTAAGTTGGTATGGTTCACAAACTATCTAATCTGCAATATTGTTTACTTCCTCTAAATATATATTGCCTTGAAATATTTCACTATGGAGATCGGGTGCTCCAAATCTTCCAAGATAGGATGGATGTCATGATGACTGGCTAAGGATCTAAAGATCCAAATAATAATTATTTTAGAATATACTTCTCTGAGATTAAAAATAGGATTTAAATAGCAACCGCTAAATCTTCTTGAGCTCTTCTAAGCTCTGCGAGTGGTGTTGAACAATTATAAAGATGACAATCTTCTGCTGTAACAGCTATTGATCATTAGTTTTGAATGACAAATTTAGCATTGTCACACGTAATCTTATCCAAACACTATCATCAAAATTTATCTTGAAGAAACAAAAGGTAAAGACTCCCTGATAAAGTGAATCACTCTAAAAGACACAAGTAAGGTAGGAGAGGCCCAATTTTTTTTGCAACTAACAAAGACTACGTAGCAGCATTAGTTTGGATGAATTTGTTGGCATGAGACCGAGCATTCATGATTGTAGTAAGAGAACCTTGATCTACATCTTCAAATATGCATGTGCGTCTAGATATTTATGTAACAAGTAGAGATCACCCTACTGCTTCCACTCTAGAGACTCTTTCTGGAGATACTTGAACCGAACATTCGGGGAATGCAGTGGGACAATTGCGACTCTGAGGCCCCATGCAATCCGCCAGGCCTCATGGGTTCTCACAAGAGAGGTAACAAGATGAGCTCTCTTAATTTTGGAACAAAAACACATTTTCAAAGAAGAAAAAAAGGGATAAAACTTGCAATGTGGAAGGAGGTGTCCCAGGAAGAAATGTGGCGACTTGCTTTGCTATCAAATCATCACATACGCGATGATAGTTAAGAGCTCTAGAAACTATTTTTGTACTGCAGCACTTCTCTTTCCAGATTACAGTATCCCAATCTATCTTAATAGGATCAGCATGTCCAATATTCAACAGAGTTGCACATTTGATGAATTGCTGCAACTTTTTGAATTAAAATTATTTATTAAAATTTATATAAAAAGAATAATTTTTGTACATCGTATGTGGCACACAAAAAAATATATCGCTCTATTTGATTGGACCACATAGTCACCGTTTTCTAATATACATTTAATGGTTGCAGCTTCATTTTTTCGTTTGAAATTTTGAATGACGAAAATATTCCTTCTCTTTTAAAAAAATTATGATATCCCGTTATCATATTATGGCATATTGCAGTCAAATTATTACTTCTTGTTCATAATTTGATCACATAATATCATAAAGAAAAAATGATATTTTTATCATTAAAAATTTATGAAATTTTTAAATGACGAAAATATACTTTCTTCTTTATAATTTTAAAAAAAATTATGACTTTTTATATATAAAAATCATAAATTGATCGCAGGATATCATAATATGATCATAAGATATCATAATTTTTCAAAAAAAATATTTTTATATTAAAATTAAATGAAAAATAGAACAGCAGACATTAAATACGTGCAGAAAAATTATGGCTACGTGCTCTAATATAGTTGAGTGGTGCGTTCTACATCAATTTTGTTCACAAAGACTTTTTCATATAAATAATATTCTCTTTTCGATGATCTATAGTAAAAGTTGTTGATTATCTATAGTATATTTAACTTTTAAGTTATGCATCTACATATTTTACGAATGCATCTATGTATACAAAATACATCGATTCATCCAGGTGCAACGGCATGATTGCCGGATGAAATATGGGTAAGATTATTTTTATAAATTATATTAAATAATGTATTATGTTAGAAATTAGATCACAATGTTGATATTGAAAAGAATTGGAGCAAAAGGACCTTGGTAAGAGGAAAATAAAAAAACAAACAAAAGAGCCGTACATATATCCGTGCCAAGCGACATCGACAAGATGGAAATTTGACTGATGCGTTCTTTTAAGCGCATCCCACATGCCATTTCTTTCCGTCCTCTCTTGAGCTAAAGCAAGGAACCCAGCCTGATAAGGCAATGAAACAACACGATCTCACATACCTTGGTGAAAAATGAAACCTAAAATCCCCAGCATAAAATCAATAATCTTAATTATATTAGAAAAATCAAAGCATCTACTCAACCACTCATATGATTAATAGATCTTAAGATTTACCTGGGTTCTGACCTGATATTGACAGAGATAGCATCATCTTCGTACAACAGAAATATTCATGCTTTAGAATGATGCTACATGCATCAATCATGGTGAATATTTAGTGTCTCGCGTTTAATACATTTAATAAACAAAGCTTTAGGTGATACTGTTATATTGATGATGACGATCATTGTCATCCTCTACGCTCCAAGTAAGCTATTATTGGTGACACATTTGCCCAAAAATATTTCATTGGTGACACATCTCCCAAAGGCATGTGAGATCTTAAAAATTTCAGATATTTATTTTATTGACGGGTGGGGTGGGTGGCGATAACAAGACTTACATGTTGCCTGCATTATTAATAATCAGTGCATAAGTACATTTTAAGGGTGAGATCGAAGTACGGGCAAACCAAGATCAAAGAATAGATGGGAGGTGTGAATTATTTGCGAGAGGAAAAGGGGAAAAAAATATCCGAGAAAAGCTGAGAAAAAAATGGTTACTACGATGTTAGTTCAGAACCGGAGCAAGATTAGAAACATGGAACTTGTTAAAGAATCCTAAATTATTTAATATATATTTCAAAAATAATTCATTATCATATATTCTTTTGTCTTAGTAGTATAAAATATGTATTTATCTTTAAGAAAATGATTCCAGGATTTTCATATTTTTTCATAAATGAAAGACAAGCAGAGCATATAATATAAAAGGCAATTACAAGTGACACACAGTTCTTTTAAATGCCCGAGCCCATTCATGCACGACACTGCATATCCAAATTATACGTCCCATGTGATACCAAAAAAAATTATACGTCCCATGTAGATTAGCATCTTCTCTTTCGTTCAGGAGGGTTTATGATGACCCTAACTTAAAATATAGGATATGTTTTTGTTTTTGACCTTTGTCCAAAAATTCAACCGTACTGTAAAAAAAAAATACTAAAAATTATTTTTTCTTTCCTTCAAGTGTCCAATATGGCAGGCTTTGAAATATCATCAAGCAAGCATATCTCATTCCACCATCCCCAAGATGGTTAGCACAATCTTGTTCAATGCAAGAGCACGCAAGACATAGTAGATATGTATTAGAGCTACTATCCCGTGATATTATAAGATGAATAACACGGCATTTCACAATCAAAAGGCAAGAAGAAGAAGAAGAAGAGGAAGAAGAAGAAAGAAAGAAAATATCCAAAGCTAGGTCGGTGAGGGACAAAGCATATACAAATAGAGAAACAGAAGCCTCACTAGCCGAACTCAAAGTCTCTTAGCTACTTTGGCCCTGGTATAGAAATATGACCACTAAGGATTTCAGCTCTGTCCACAATATGTTAATAATATCATGAAGCTTGTCGCTTAAATTTATATGATTCGAGATAGAGCTTGCAAGATATGATTCGATCCGTCAATCTGATTCGTGTTTGATCCATCATAAACAGATTTTGATTGATGTTAAACGGATTTAGGTCATAAATAGATCAACCCATTTAACTCGTTTAATATTTGGATCAGATTTGGGTTTTAGGTATCTGATCCATTTAATCCGTTTAATATTTAGGTCAGATTGAATCAAATAATCCATTTAACCTATTTAATCTGTTTAAAACTTATTTAACTTATTTCTGATCCATTTAATCCAGTCTATTTAATCTGTTTAACTAATTTAAGATCTATTTAATCTGCTTCTGATCCATTTAATCCAAACTGTTTAACCTGTTGAATCTATTTAATTCGTTTAACCTAATTTAACTTATTTAATAAATGAGTTAAATGGATCAGATCGGATTACTTGTTTAATAAACATGTTGGATTTATATTTGAATTTTTGATCCGTTTAATAAACAGATTGGATTTGGATTGATAATTTTGATCTTATCCACATTGATCTGATCCGTATATGATTCGATTCGATCTAATTGTCACCCCTAATTCGAGATCCATGCAGTATGGCAAATTCTAGTTAGTATGTCTAATTAACCATCTCTTACGCTAACAAGGCAAAAAAAAACAAACATTGATCCAAGAGTATTTTGGACCACCTCCTCGCATCATTTGTTAAAATTCTTAACCACACCAGACGAGAAAGGGAGCGTGGACACAGGGCTCCATCCCCGTTTTCAAAGAACCCTTTAGCATCTTCCTACCGAATCTTGGATTATAAAGCGTTCAACTGTAGACCTCTCCAGAACTGCAACCTTCAATCCGTTTTTCCAGAGTCGTCTACTCCCTTCGCCTCCCAGACCCGAAGGATAAACGATCAAGCCATCTCAACCGCACGTGTGATGCAGACAAGGCCCATCAACGCTCAACGATTAGCCAGATGAATGGGCCACCATACGATTTAACTATGTATCAGACTCACACGGAAGTGCTTAGGTCCATGATGCCGCTCAAAACACTTGTCTTCGAGGGTTCTAGAAAAAGCCACGCCTCTCCTCTCACGACGATATCTACCGGTCGCCCCACAAAAGGAAAGAAATCTTGAAAAAAAAAAAGAACGTTTGATCCGCGAGCTCCCCAAAGGAATCCAGAACCTCTTCGCATCGGAGCTCCGAGGCTCCCAAGAAAAGGTAAGCCAGAAACCCCTTTCTTCTTCGTCTCCTATTCAGATCTGCTTGGCTTTTTATCCCAAAACCCTAATTCATCGGGACACTTCGATCGATCGAGACCCAAAACCCTATAATATCCGTACGTTGATTCTGTTCGCCGTTTTTTTGTGGTTCATTTTTAAAATTCTTTATCAGAACTTAGATCCTCTGAAGCACTATTTCCACCGATCTTTTCTTTTCTTGTTTAGGAGTATATTACGACGTTTATTCCATAATTGGATAAATTCTTGTTTTGCGATCATTTACCTATTCGGTCTCACTGATTTTCGGGCGAAGCCCTTCGGCTTTTATGGATGACATGATTTAGATTATTTATATTTTTGTTTTCATTTTTTTGATGCTCAGATCTCCTCGTTCGCACCGAAGATTGTGATTGATCGAGTAAAGATGAGCGTTGTCGGGTTCGATGTCGGAAATGAGAGCTGCATTGTTGCGGTAGCTAGGCAACGCGGCATCGATGTGGTTCTCAACGATGAATCCAAGCGAGAGACTCCAGCGATCGTGTGCTTCGGCGAGAAGCAGCGGTTCATTGGGACTGCCGGGCCGCATCATCTATGATGAACCCCAAGAACTCTGTGTCCCAGATAAAGCGTCTGCTGGGCCGGAAATTCTCCGATCCTGAGCTCCAGAGGGACCTGCAGTCTCTCCCTTTCTTGGTAACGGAAGGCCCTGATGGGTTCCCTCTGATCCATGCTCGGTACCTTGGGGAACAGAGGACCTTTACTCCGACCCAGGTCTTGGCAATGGTTCTTTCTAATCTGAAGAGCATTGCCGAGAAGAATCTTGGTGCAGCGGTTGTGGATTGCTGCATTGGCATCCCAGCGTATTTCACCGATCTCCAGAGAAGGGCTGTTCTGGATGCTGCTACCGTTGCCGGATTGCATCCTCTCCGGTTGTTCCACGAGACCACGGCAACTGCTTTGGCTTATGGTATTTACAAGACAGACTTGCCCGAGAATGACCAGCTCAATGTGGCCTTTGTTGACGTTGGTCATGCAAGCATGCAGGTGTGCGTTGCTGGCTATAAGAAAGGGCAGCTGAAGATTTTGGCCCATGCTTATGATAAGTCTCTTGGTGGGAGAGATTTTGATGAGGTCCTCTTTAAGCACTTTGCTGCTAAGTTCAAGGAGGAGTACAAGATTGATGTTTACCAGAATGCTCGTGCCTGCCTTAGACTCAGGGCGGCATGCGAGAAGCTGAAGAAGATGCTGAGTGCAAACCCAGAGGCGCCGCTGAATATCGAGTGCCTGATGGATGAGAAGGATGTGAGGGGTTTCATTAAGAGAGAGGAATTTGAGCAGATCAGTGCCCCAATATTGCAGCGTGTTAAGGGACCATTGGAGAAGGCACTTCTTGAAGCTGGGCTGACAACTGAAAATATTCATGCAGTTGAGGTTGTTGGATCAGGGTCTCGTGTTCCAGCTATTATTAAGATATTGATGGAGTTTTTTGGAAAGGAGCCTAGACGCACCATGAATGCGAGTGAATGTGTTGCCCGGGGTTGTGCCCTTCAATGTGCCATTCTCAGCCCCACGTTCAAAGTGCGGGAATTTCAGGTATCATCTTCTTTTTGCCTATTCATTTCATATACTTCCATAATTCTGTTTAGCTTGCTTGAAGTATTTGCTAGAGGTCATTCTTGGGGGCTTCATACGGTGCATAAATTCTCATCTCCCTCAAACTTGATGAAATTTTGGTTTTAGTAGTTAAAGTATCAAGTAGTTATTCCTTATATGTGGGTGCCTGACATACTTGTTATGTATTTACGAAAGCAAATTTTTGATTTTTGCTGCAAAATTCTAGTTTCTTTATGCCTAACGTGCATGCATGCAAGTTAGGGTGGGGGTGCATCTGTGTGTGCAGTTTGATGATTCTTTCTTGCCATACCTTTTTAAGGTATTAACAAGTAACTGATGTATGAGATCTGCTTGTTCTGCTGCTGGAGCTTATATCCTGTTATTTTTTTGAAGTTGAGCTTGGAATTCAAATTGGGCCAACTGAAATTGGTATGGTATCCTAGGGAGCTTCTTGTTGTTATTATATTGTCTGTCAGTGTGCAATCTTGAGATCAGCCTAGAAGGGTTGCCGACCTTTTCCTAGGAGCTGACAATGACTTATTAGTTAGCTTTTGTAAGATTGATTTGATGGGTGCATACCATTTCATGTATTATACCTCAAAGTCTTTTCTTCTTATGGTAAATAAATTTGATTGTCTTTGGGTAATTGGCACACATGAAAGAAAACTCATTTTTACTTCAAATTCTGTAACTTCCGAAAAGCTATCCTCTTTTGCTTAGTTCTAAAACTGTTCAAGATAAAGTGTTCTGATTTGTTTAGGCAGGGTGAGTCCACTCTTATCAACATTAGCAAGGAAACCAGCTAAGAGTAACTTATGTTTCAAGGATAAATTTACAAATATGTGGATACATTTTCTGAATTTTGTAAATGTTGCATGGATTGAGGTTCATAGGTCGCTCCACATGGATGTTCTGGTACCTAGGTCATTTACTGGATGTAATAATAACCAATTATTTCTTGTGATTCATCTATATTCTTTGCATATCTTAGGTGAGTTCATATT
This sequence comes from Elaeis oleifera, assembly GCA_000441515.1. Taxonomy (NCBI): domain Eukaryota; kingdom Viridiplantae; phylum Streptophyta; class Magnoliopsida; order Arecales; family Arecaceae; genus Elaeis; species Elaeis oleifera. The sequence goes on from KE504910.1 coordinate 116,588, forward strand.
CTTCTGCCCTAAGACTTTTCTGGCTAGCTCCGGGTAGCCTAATCTATGCATTTGAACTATTGGGGCGGTTATCAATTGCTTTTATATCCAATACTGAAATATCAGTTAATAGTCAAAATACAATATCATTCTATTATGCAAGGGACTAATCTATTTGTTTCTTGTTGTGCCTATCAACTTTTATGGATTAAGGTATTTTGCATCCAATGTTATTTCTAATGCACATGGTCAAGGCTGCGGTTTGATTGCTAGTGTGCTGCTTCTATTTATATGTTCATTCTAAAATACATTGTACCAGATTTTAGTTCTCTCTTTCTTTTTATGATTTATTGCTCCATTCTTGTCCGCCAATGTACTGACCGAGCAGCGTCTCATTTGTTGTTCCTTCATATGAATACATGACAATATTATTGACTCTATCCATGTCTGAAGGTTCATGATAGCTTCCCTTTCTCAATTGCCTTGTCATGGAAAGGACCTGCCCCAGATTCGCAGAATGTTGCAATGGAAAACCAGCAGAGTTCAATTGTATTCCAAATGGGAATCCGATTCCTAGTGTCAAAGCTCTGACATTCTACAGATCTAGTACATTTACAGTGGATGTGATGTATGCCGATGTGGGTGATTTGCAGGTTCCAGCAAAGATTAGTTCGTACACGGTAACTAATGATACATTGTCATTCACTTATATGATGTTATTATTTTCTTATGTAATTTGGCCATAAAACTAGTCTTCTGCTGTTTATGACAATCATGGAACGTGTGGGACAGATTGGCCCATTTAAATCCAGCAAAGGTGAGCGAGCAAAACTGAAACTTAAAGTTCGCTTGAATCTACACGGGATTGTTTCTATCGAGTCAGCAACTGTAAGTCTTGAAGAAGTCATGTATAAATTATCTACAATTTAGTGTCTTCTTCCATTTAACTTCACTTTATGAAAAATAATGCAGATGTTGGAGGAGGAAGAAGTTGAAGTTCCTGTATCAGATGCAAGGGAGCCATCAAAGGAGGCTACCAAGATGGAGACAGATGAAACAAGTGACCCATCTAGAACTGAGAATGATGAAATATGCAGGATGTTAAACAGCAGCAGAAAACTCTGGTGCTGGGGTGGAAAATGGTGCACCAGAGGCTGAAGAAAAGCCTGTGCAGATGGAAACCGATGCCAAGGTTCGCAAGCAATCAGCTACTTGATTTTTCAATATGCTTGTATCACTGGGATTTTGCACGAAGTTATTTTATGCTTTCTAACACCATTTATTAGGGCAATGAATTTTTTTTAAATTTTATTTAGGGTTTGATGCTTGGTTGACATATTTATATTATTAATTATGTAACCTACCTGGAGTTTGTTTCAAAACCAGTTTTTATTTTTATTTTGCGTTTGATGCTTGGTTGACATATTTATATTATTAATTATTTAACCTACTTGGAGTTTGTTTCCTTCTCGGCTGGTTTTGAATATAGAAATGTACTCACTACAAGTTTCTTATTTATTAACAGCACATCTTTGATTAATATAACTTATTTATTAATTTGACTGTATTAGTTAAAACAGTCAAACTATCCCAAGTTTGTTGCTTTACCCATAGCTCACAATGATTAAATTTTATATCGAAACTTGTATTTATCGATTCTGAATGATGCTTCGTATGTATGTCTGATATTTCAATGCTTTCCTGTACAACACAAAAGCTGGGTAATTGAATTGAAGTAAGCTAGCAATTGATATATTTCGTGAATGTTTTCCACTCATGCTCTGTAAACACTAGGAACTTCATTTTCCTGTAGGGAAAAAACAGAAAATGGATATTATGACCTGTTCATATCTTAGAATATGCTCTCCTATGTGTTTTTTATGCCTAGATTTCAGTGAGCTAATTGTCTTAGTTCTTAACAAATATGAAGTTTACATCTGTGATATGTTTCTGCTGACCTCTGACAGAAGTCAAGAGTCTTCTCTTCCTATGAGATGCTATACTTTTACAAATATGTATTTCTCTTCCTGTGATTGTAAAGCTCATGTTATAATCTGATTACCGTAATAAAAGATTTTGCAATCTCTGTCAGGAATACTAGTAAACCTTTCATGGGGTGCTATATCTATGTATTTTACATAAAGCTCTTCTAGTTCTAAATTACATCCCTTTGTTCCATATCCGGTGCAAAAGCAGATGTGAAAGATCATCAATTGTTTATTCAATGTTGGTTCTTCAGGTTGAGGTTCCCAAAAAGAAGGTGAAGAAACAAATATTCCAGTTTCTGAACTGGTCTATGGTGGAATGTTGGCTGAAGATTTGCAAAAAGCAGTTGAGAGGGAGTTTGAAATGGCTCTTCAAGATAGGGTAATGGAAGAAACCAAAGACAAAAAGAATGCTGTGGAAGCATATGTTTACGACATGCGAAACAAGGTATGGTCATCCATTCTTGACCCATTTTGTTTGCATTTTGTATTAATCTGTATGGTCTGACATCAATATTGTCTCATTTTTGTTTTCAGCTTTATGATAAGTATCAGGATTTCGTAACAGCCACAGAGAAGGATGAGCTCATTGCAAAGCTTCAGGAGGTCGAGGATTGGTTGTATGAAGATGGTGAGGATGAGACAAAGGGTGTTTATGTTGCTAAGCTTGAAGAACTTGAAAGGTAAATCATTTGTCTTCCTTATTTTTAGTTGTGTCAAGCTGAGGTGTTTGGTGCATCTGATAAGGGTTGTCTGAGTGCAGCAAGGTGCCCCTATTGAAGAACGCTACAAGGAGTGGACAGAGAGAGGTCCAGCCATTGATCAACTCACTTACTGTATCAGTAGTTTTAGAGAGGCTGCCTTGTCCAAGGATCCTAAATTTGATCACATTGACATAGCAGACAAGCAGAAGGTATGATGTTTTAGAGAAACCTGTTGCACATTTTTGGTGATTTTTATGTTTATGATTTATTTGTCAATGAAACATCAACTATGCCTATTTTTAACCCCTTTGTGGTCCTTTGCCATCAACATTCAATGGGAATATATCTCAAAATTGTTTTGCCTTCAAACTCGGAATGCATTGTTGTGCTTCTGTTAGAACCATCTGTATATGGAAAACCAGTGTTTGTCCCTGCTTTCATGTTTTTATCAGTAGGTGCACTCAACTGGGATTTTGGTTTTGGCTAATTTTCAGCCACCAAGAGTTCACATTTTCTGCAGAATTTCCTATGCTGTGAGACAGGCTTAGCATCCGATTGTTTACTACACTCGCTGCATAAATATCTGGCATATACCATATATTTTAATATATCTCCTGCAGTTCTTAAGTTGAATTAGATTGAAAAACAGTTGCTAAGATTTGTTTGTGTAAAATTTGTAGAAATTTTGCAGTCTTGCTTATTTGTCGATCATTTATCATAGGTTGTTAATGAATGCGCTGAGGCAGAAACCTGGTTAAGAGAGAAAAAGCAGCAGCAGGATGCCTTGCCCAAACATGCCACTCCTGTTCTTCTTTGTGCAGATGTGAGAAGGAAGGCTGAAACACTTGACAGGTAATAATTTAGGACTCATTTTGTATTGTTTTTGTTCCTCTTTCTGTTTTCAAAAACTCAAGAAGAAAAACGAATGGACTAAACTGAATATGTATGATCAAAGCTTCTTGTTTTTTTAAAACTGTTTGTAAAGTCATTATATTTTTGGTGGCAAATATCTATTGTTGCCAAAAGGGAGTGTAAATAGAACCAGGAATAGCAGTATTATTGTGCAAATGCCATCTTCAGCACCACCGGTACCAAACATGAACAAGACAGACAGCAATGATGACTGACAGGCCGATATTGTAGTTTGTCAGGCTGTTTTCTGATTGTGCATCCATGTGTTTGAAATTAAAATTTATGAGAAAAAAGTGTTTCTTTGTAACTCTTATGGTGGAACGGATTCTTTGGCAACTTGATCTAGCAATAGTCATCTGAATCCTCCTTATGTCTTTTGCTGCTGAACTGTGCATTTAAGATTAGGCACTGGTGATCCCTATTGTTTTGAAATGAGAGGTAGCATCTTACGTTCGTCATGTATTGTTCGCTAACTGTATGAAGAAATTGCTTGCACAGGTTTTCCAGGCCAATAATGACAAACCAAGGCCACCTCCAGCCAAGCCGCAGACCCCTCCTCCGGCTGAGACAGCAGCACCACCTCAAGCCAACGAGCAGCAGCCTCAAGGAGATGGTGCCTCCGGGGAGCACATGGTTGATGAAAGTGGTCAGGCACCGCCAACTGCTGCTGAGCCAATGGATACGGACAAATCAGGGGGTGCCCCGGATCCTGCAGCATGAAAACATCATAATCCTGTTGTTTACATACATGGATGATATGCTTGTCTCAGTGCTGTCGCTTTCATTTAGGTTCTTCCTCTGCAGAAGGTGAGAAGGTCGGGTTCATCCATAGGTGATATTGGGTTTTAATATTTACTTCCTATTTTGTACTAATGACCCGAAATCCAGTTTTTAGAAAGTGGTTTACGGGAAGAATTGGATTTACGTTCTGATGGATTTAGTTCTTTGTTTGGGACCAAAATCGCGTCTGAATTGGGGTTTGAGGTATCCTGAGATTATACCTGATTACATTTCAAGTGTGCCAAGTGCCTTCGATGGTTCTTTCAGCGTCCAGTGTCAGACAGTAGAAAGATCATACCTGATTGCATTTCAACTGTTGTTTCTGGGAGTATTATGATCAGGATTTTAATTCCCATGGGATGGGATTGGCCCGGTCTTTTAAATAGAAGGTGCTGCTGTTTCGTCCCATCTTGATACTTAAGATAGAGTATGTTCCAAGATATCTTGGTCGGAATGTTGGGATATTAGGGGACGGTTTTGGACGGTAGTATTCCGTCCTAATGTGTCGGGGATCTGAATCTTTGATTGTGATTTTAGTCCGTCAAGTTATGCTTCTTCTTTACCTTCAACAGCTGAGTATGGTTTTCGTGCTGATGTTGCTGTTAAATATTTATCTGATTGTCTCCATGTCAGATGTCTCTCTACTGACTATCGTTGGGCTATGGGTTTGTTAAATTTTAATTATTTATATATATAGAGAGAGAGAGAGATTTGGCTATATTTGAAAATCTAGATTTTCACTCATACACGGGCAAATCTAGATGCTAGATTTTGATGATAGGGTTCTACTTCGGGCAGTTGAGCTGTATTGGATGTGAGTTATCATCTTTAAATTAGTTAGGTATATATAAAAATTACACAATTTGGAATCTTCTGGCTTGTGCATCATATATTATTTTGTATTAATTAAATTATTCAAATTTTTATTATTTATTGCATAGATAGCGATTTTCAAATCATATAATTTTTATTAATATGTTGGTTATAAATATTCGGTCATAATCGAAAGGTTTGAATCATTAACATGGGATTCATGGTCATCGGGTTGGATTTGGGGAGAAATTTATCAGAATGTAGTTAAGATCAACCACACACACACGTGTATGTAGAGAGAGAGAGAGAAGGTTGTAGGGGCGCTAAAGAGTCTCTAGGACCTAAGTTTCTGCTGAGAAAGGACTCTTTTCAGGCAAAATCTTTGTGCTGGCATGCACGATATTAGCATCAGAATTCGTAGGAGCGCTGCATCAGTATCGTTGAAGCAAACTACGCCGTAGAGCCTTCCATAAGGCCTGCCTTCGGTCATGGTGTTGGCAAACGGCATGTCATGGGCTTGCATGCTGGTGAGAGAGATTGGTAGCACAAGCTTGCATGCTGGTGAGAGAGATTGGTAGCACAAGCAATGATGAACGAAGTGCTAACCAGATTATTGCGGAAAAATATGAACTTTCTGATTTTTCCATATATATCGCATTATTGCAGCATAAAATACCATGCCTGGAAGATTTAATTATATTAGTGTGAGCGAAGCACTATGAAGCTAATTCAATTGTATTGGTGTAAGCAAATAGAACAAAAATCATACTAAAGAAAAATTATGAAACAGACTTCATAGTTTGATATGTTTTTCTTAACACAAATTATGAGTTATTAGTATTACCGCTATAATCTGAACTAAAAAGCTGAGGCCAGATTAAGACCGAAGTGAGGAGACAGGGCTATTAACCAGGATCTGAGCTTGGAAGTTGGACAGGAGTGGAAGCTATTTATGACAAATGAACCTAAGCTCGAACAAAATGGTTTGCCTTGTATTGACCGACCAACCTAAGAACAGAAATGGAAGTTCTCTTGCTGGAATTTATCCTCGATCGGATTTTAGGAAACAATGAAAAGTTTAAGAGTAGCGGTGTTGGAAGAGAGAATGGATCATAATATATATACCAAGAAATCTCCTAATTATCTCTTTATATACGATGGAGTTATCCGTTACAAAGATTGGTGATATGTGCATTAGCTAGTTGATAATCATTCAGATCATGGATGGTCTAAAAGATTGTAACCTCTCCTGAATTTATGAGATCATACCATTAACGAGCATTCACTGCTTTTAAATATATTTGAATTAGAGACAAATGGCTCTCCTGTGTAGTTCGCTTGATCCTACCAACCAATATGACTTTGAACTTTGCCAAGGTCAAAATAACTTCCGCCTATACGAAAATCGTATTGACCAAATATACACTGCATCAAAAGAAGTGGATCATGGACAAATTCCCGGCCCATTTATTTGATAGTTGGAGTGAGCAAAAATGGGATCTAAATCAATCAAATCGATAAAATCTACAGATTTAATTTAATTTAAAATTTTATTTAATTAAATTTGATTGATTTTTAATATATAAAAATAAATTTGAATAATTTCAGATTTGTCGGCAGATAAAATCGTTTTCAAATCAAATCAGACTGCCTTTAATAAAATAACATCGTTCCAATCAAAATATTATTTATATTAAAATATTAATATATTAAAAATTATTTTAAATATATAATATTATTTATCAATTTAATTTTATATTTATTAATTTTAAATTTAAATGATTTACTTATAGAATTGTTGTTTTGTTGTATTATGTTGAAAATTTAATATCAATTTAAATTATTTATTTGATAATTTTTTCATAATATTTTATAAAAAATAAATTTTATAAATTATAATAAATAAATAATAAACCAAATTAGACCGTCTGAAAATATTGATTTGGTTTAATTTCAACATTCTATTGATCTAATTTAATTTTAAAATATTAAATTATTTAAATTAATTTAATTTAGAATTTGAATATAAAATCGATCCATATCAGCCGCGCTTATCCCTGGCAAGCAAGAACACAAAATTACGCAGCGCACCACTTGGCCAGGTTAGAACACCTAATTGGTTGATGAACAAGTTATCATCTCCATTCCTGACCTTTTCCGGATTAAACTTTGATCAGTACACATTCAGTATTCGATTTATATTTAAATTAATTAAAAAATACAAATCTAATTTTAGATTAGATGGATTTTAATATTAACCCAAACAATCGATAAAATAAGATAAAATTGATTGAAAACCTCTACACCACCCAACCTACCTAAATAAATTTGGTTCATAATCGCATAAAATATAATAAATTATCACTCGCCATAATAATTTTAGCTGTGAAAATAAGATATCATATTTAAGAATTAAATATTGATCCAGCTCACGCCCAGCCCCTTGGCACCTCCTGTACAACTTGCTTTTTATTTGACGTACCAGAACAAAATCAAATTATATCACACTTAAAAGCAGACGGAGAAATGAAATAGAGCATCCGACCGGCTTAAATTCAGATACCAGCAAGCACAAAAAGCCTCGAAGACCATTGAGGTTTGAGAAGATAGCAATATATTTGGATACTATTCACAAGAAAACAGAAAAATCATGTAGACGGTGTTTGTTTGGTGATGATAACTGATATATCTACCCATATTACATCAATTGCAGTTCCAGCAACAGCGAATCACCCTACAAGATACCCACCATATCGGCATCATTTGTTGCTGTGAGTCTTTCCCCTCAGTTTGACGTCAAGGACTCTCTCGATCTTGGCGAGCACGGCCTGGTTGGGAACGGCCTTGCCGCTCTCGTACTCCTGCACCACCTGCACGCGCTCGTTGATGTGCTTGGCCAGCTCCGCCTGGCTCATCTTCTTGGCAAGCCGCGCCTTCTGGATGGCTTGCCGCACCTCCGCCCCTACCCTCTCGAACCCCGCCGGCTCCGTCGACTCGTCCAGCTTCCGGGCGTGAACCGCCGGCCCCGCCGTCGACGCCTTCTTGTTCGAACCGCCGTCGAATTTCTTCAACGTCTCCACCCCGCCCCGCCCGGATGGCCTGGTTCACGGCCTTGGAGTTCTTGAGGTCCGCGCTCTTCGGCTTCCGCCGGCTCAGCACCACCGGCTCCCAGTCCTGGGTGATAGCCCCCGTCGATCGGCTCGGCATCGTCGTCAAGGACTGATTGATGGGAATGTTTCTAGGAAAATGAGAGAATAAGCACTCGGAAGAGACTTTGGATGCAAGAAACAAACAACGGGTATGTTTTATAGAAGAAGGGAAATCTGGAAAGTTCTCGCGGATTCAAGACTCGTAATTTCTCCCCAGCTGCTGCCCGTTTCGGTTTTCGTTCTCGAAGCTTCCGATATGGCGCGCAGGGTGGGATGGCCCACAGGTTTAGGCTTGTGGATAAATCGTCTAATTATTGGATGGACCAGGTCCACTGGGCTAGTCCGATGGCCCCTCCATATTTACCTTGATATTTAAACAATTGAGGATCAAATAAACGGTGCTTGCCTATCTATCGTGCTTCAAAATTGGACTGAACACTGAACCTGGTCCATGAATGATTTCTTGGATAAATGGGCCGCGAGAACGGGACGTAGCGTCAAAGCCTGTTGGTTTGATGCCGCTGATTCGAGGCTGTCAGATCTAAGGGCTTGGGTTATCCTTGGATGAAAACTTGCGTGGCACGTTTTCTTGGTTTGGGAAAGCAGCTGCTAGCTGCCGGCGAAACAGCTTAAAGCGGTGATCGAGCCTTTTATTATTATTATTATTATTATTTTAATATTTATTTTTAATCTACTCCATTTCCGACTTATTTTCAAACGGAAGTTTAAATAAGATGACACGGACACAATGAAACCACACCTTGAAGATATGATTTTTGCTTGAAATCTTACCTTCAACGTACAGTATCAAATATAAAATAAATAAAATTTTAATTTAAAATTGACACCGCATGTTGAACATGCAATTTTAATTTTTAAGAAAAAGCCGAATCTTTGACATGCTATTTTTTTTTTATTCTTTGAGAACATCATTTTTTTTTTCATTTTCGATTTCATATCGGATCAGGGGGCTTCGCTGAAACCTGAGAGGGAGGGAAGGGGGACCACACAGTCTGTTTGAAAAGTAGTCGGATGGTGGGGTGGTGGTGTGCAGCGGCGAGGAGAGGAGGGTGAGTGGGGTGTGAGTGCAGCAGTCGGAAGAGGGCAAAAGGGTTCCGGAGGTGGGGGCGGCTTTTGTGTTCACACGAACGGACGTCGGAGCTTGGGAGGAGGGGAGGGGGTTGGTGGTCGCGCGGAGCTAGGGGCCGGTGATGCAGGACGGACAGTAGTGGGGTGGGCCACAACGGGTGCGGCACTGACGGCCATGGCAGAGAGGTGGAACGAATGTGAGGCCTGCGACGGATGGTGCGGAGGATGGCGGCAGAGTGGGGCCGCAGGTGGCGCACTAGAGGGGGATGGATGCGGATCCGCCGTTGGCAAAGAAGGTCAGCGGAGGTAAGAGGAAGGGAAGGGAGAAATAAGGGAAAAAATAAAATAAAAAGGGAAGGTCCTCCGATGCGCCACCACGGTTCCGCTCCACTGCCATCCTCCATGTCATCCACTGCGGCCCCTCCTAGCCGCTGTCCTCCCCCAACTCCATGCGACCACCACCCCCTCCCCTTGGGCCTCAGCGTTCGTTTGTGCAATTACAAAAACCGCCTCCCACCCCTTGAAACCCTCTCTGACCTCCCCTAGTTGCTGCGCCCGCACCCCACGCATCCCCCCAATGCCGCACGCCACCACCCTCACTGCTTGGCCACTGCTCCAACCAATCGACAATCCCCCTCCCCTCCCTCCTTGGTTCCGGTGAAGCCCTCCGATCCGGTACGAAGTCGAAAATAAAAAAAAATAGCAGCATTTCAAAATGGCAAAAAAAAAGAAACCGCATCTTAAAGATGCGATTTCATCTTGAAAACCAAATTGTATGTTCAACATGCAGTTTCAATTTAAATTTTTATTATTTATTTGAAACCGCATATTGAAGATTAGGTTTCAAGCAGGGATTTTGCTATGTTGCTCCAAAAGATATTTTAGTCTTTTATTTTTATATATTTTTTACCATTGAATTAAATATGGACCATTTAGATTTCAATTGAGTGAGAGATCTATGTACATGGTTGGTGCAGTAAATATTTCAAACATTAAGATTATTTCATACCTTCAATTTTTTTTTTAAATACCCTCTCTGTACCACCGAAAGGGGAGGAGCGGGAGAGGATAGCGGTAGGGGTGTGGCATGGAGATGCCACAATCAGTGGGGGTGGTGGTTTGAAGAAGCCGGTGCCACCGAAGGTGGAGGAGGCGCGGGAAGGGGGTATGGCGCGGGAAAGCCATGGGTGGAGCGGGGGGGTGGCATGGAGAACCTTTTGGGCTGCGAGGAGGGGGAGAGGATGGTAGCACGGAGAAGTTGCGGGCTGTTGGAAGAATTGGGAGGGCGGCAGCGGCGGTGGAGGTGGAGGATTCCATAGGCGGAGATGTACCAGGAACATCGTGGGCGAAGGGTAGAGGATCCATTAGGGAGTGGCGGGGGCACCGTGGGTGAGGGAGTGAGGCACGGTAGCAGAGCCGCACGAGCGGGAGAGCATCAGTAGGTGGAAGTGGCAGTGGATAAGAAAGAAGAAGGAGGGTGGCGCTGCGCTGGTGAGGGGGAGAGGGGAGGGAAAACCGACGGGGGAGGGAGGAAGACCGTTGGGAGATGAAGCACGGCATGAGCACGAGAGGGGAGGGTTTGTGGGGGCAGCACGAGCACGAGCACGAGCACGAGCACGAGCACGAGAGGGTTTGGAGGGGGGGGGAGTGGCACAAGAGAGGAGGGAAGATAGTCGGGAGGGGAGGCGCCACACGAGCACGAGGGGGGGAGGTTTGTGGGGGCAGCACAAGCACAGAAAAGTTGAGGGGTGGAGCGGCACGAGCGCTGATGAGGGAGGAAGAAGATCGCCGAGGGGGTGGGTATGAGCATCGGGGAGGAGGGGGAGACCGTGGGGAGGGGAGGGGAGGGGTGAGGTTGTGCGGTGCAAGGGTGGGATGGGTGGAAGGGGAAGAAGGTAAATTTTAAATACCTTTATAATAAATATTATAAAGGAGTATTATAGAAAATATTCAACATGCGGTCTTGCATCCGCACCACCTCATCCAAACTGCCGTATTTTGAGAAATAAGTTGAAAAAAATATAAATCAAAAAATAAATATTAAAAAAATAATATTAAAAAAAATCCTTCCGTGTTCCAACGATAACTGAGGAAGGAGTCCATGCACCAAAAAAAAAAATAAAAAAAAAGACTCCGTCTTTATCTATTGGATGATTTTCTGGCCTCTCGGCCGGTGCACGAAGGGTTCAGGTTATCATGAAAGAATGATTCATCTTCTTTACTGCAAATAAATTGAATTGACCATAATCCAATCCAATCTGATTTATTTACATTCAATTTGATTGGATCAAATCTAAACAGTTTATATCTAACCCATTTAGATCTAATCCAACTCGTTGTAAATGATCCATGAAGCTGAGTCAGATTCTAAATTAAATTTGTTTATTTTTTGAGTTGAATATGGATTTATTAAATTTGAAATGCAACCAATCAGATTCCAATTCAGTATAATATTACAGTCCAAATTTGTTTGAGACTTTAATTTATGCTTTAAGATTTGTATGAACAAGATATTTGACATAAAAAATAATTTAAAGTTATTTTGTAACATAACTTATTTTAAAATAATATTATTTTTATCCATTTAAACTATATTATTATCCATATATCATGTATCTTGATTAATATCACCTCATCTTCTTCATCTAGACAGTTTTTACTCCATAAGTATCAATTTTCATCTGCTTTGATTTTCGATGAGAGAAAGTGATTGAAATATGGAGAAACGATCATATTAAAATAATTCATAAAGTATTTGAGTTAAATATTATGTTTTGGATGTTAATGGATGTTTTGAAAAATGAACGATAGTTCAGAAAGTAAAAGATAATTTATCATATTATTTATTATATATTTTGTATAGTTAATAGTAGTTAGTTATATGATAATTATATATTTGATTCGAATCTAATCTAGATCCAAATCTTTAGAGTTTGGGCTGGATTATATGCGGGCTTAGTTTGATCTGAACGATTTATTGGTTTGAAAATTTTAGCTATGCACCTAATCAGATCCAATTTGATCATCTACTAGGTTGTGTATAGATCCAACATTAGAACTAGATCTACTAGGTTGTGTATAGATTCAACATTAGAACTAGATCAAATAATTTGATTGAATCGAGGCCACTCATAATCTGATCCAATATAACTTAGTTGCACCCGGATTGATAACATTAATCATTGGATCTTATTTGCATAAGTTTTAAGATGCTTCTATCTTTTATCTGCTGTATAGATCATGCACACATCATATTATAAAAGCTCTGCAGAATATGATCCACCGTTGATATCAATTAAAAAAAAGAGAAAAAAGAAGAAAAAACAAAGAGGAAAATCAATCATTCTCCCGTGCTCGAGCTGGGCTGGAGTCGTGCTAATTGGTTCAATGCAATGTGGCGCAGGTGACTGTACTCAGGATGAGCTTGAGTCATTACTCGAGTTAGAATGGCGGCCAGTTCGATACATCGCTTACCAATAATCATTATCTTGCATTTTGTTTCGATCTTGCCACTTAACTTTTGTGCACGGCATACTATCAAAAATCATGGAGAAAATAGATAGATATTGTCTGGAATTGCACAACATAAAGGCAAAGAATATGGACGATTGGCTGCACCTTCCACTAAATCAAGCCGATGAATCGATATCCCCTTTAATGAGATCGAGGGCCATGATTTCGTTCATCATCGTTGTGTCGTGAGACCTATCAATGGCCATTAGCGTCTTTAAATCGTCCATTTTACCGGACGGTAAGGGCCATCTCGTCATATCGCGTCCCAGTATGGTTTGCCGCCAAAACCCTCCATGTCCACCCACCGTGTATAAAGGTTCCAGGCCAGGTTCCCCCTTCCAAAGCTCTTGATCTCCCTTCCGCCCCATCGTTTGTCCCCGTCCTCGGGAAAGGAGAGATGCAGCGCCAGAAGTCCATTCTCTCATTCCTTCACAAGCCCTCGCCGGAAAACCAGCGGACCGGCGGCCCTACTTCGTATGCCGACACGCTCGGCCGCCGGTCGGCGGCAAATCAAGACCCCGGCGGAGCTCCTCCGTAGCGGAGAAGCCCCTGAAAGAACCCTCGCCGGAGATCCAAGGAACAGACACTCCACCGGAGAAGCCGCGCCGCCCGATCTTCCCAGCGGGAGTTCCGGCGACCGACGATGACCACAAGAACGCAACCCGGTCATTCTCGAGCATCATGCATAAATTCACCAGGGAAGGCAGATCGGAAAGCAGCAGTAAGGGGTATGACGTTTGCACCGAGCTAGGGTTTTATGTGATCTCCTTCTGGACCTTTTCAATTATTCTTCATCTTTATGGCTTATTTTGATGGTTTATGCTCATCTTTTTGCTTGGATTACAAATTATGTTTCGACGTATTTTTTTTTTCAATTTTTTTTTAAGGAAAAGATGGTCTCCCATCGGTTTCGTTAAGACAAGAAAAGTTACAAGTCGCAACCGTTTCCCAGAATGGGAAGGCATACATACCAAACATACAACGAGTGATTGGAATGGTGGTGAGAGAGGGATGGTCGGAAGGGAGATGAGGGAAGGGGACTCTCTCAAGAGTTCCATGTCTCAATACCTGGATTTTCACCTCCTCTTGGAGATCCAATCAGAAATAAGAGACCAAGCCCCTCGCCTAGTTGCTTTTTGACTGCTCCTCTCATTTCATTTCCCAAAACCCTGTTATTCCTCACCATATACTCCAGGTGATTGTTTACGACTCGGAATCTGTGCAAGATCTCAGTCCATAGACCTTGGTGAAGATCCAGTCAAAGAATGGATGAGTTGAAGTTTCATCTTGGATTCATCAGGATGGTTATGCGGTACAGGTTTTCTTTGGTTGGCAGTCTGTTCTTGTGTAAAGCCCAGTAGAGGATCCTGAATTTGAGAGGGGCTTTGGTCTTCCAAATGCCTCGGAAATTAATCATATTGTTTGTTGGCTTAGTTGAGAGCACACTTTTGTTATCCCACTTCTATTGAATTTCATCTTTATAATTCTCTACTCTCTGCTTTCTTAACATAGCATACAAGGAACAGGCTCCAGTTACAAGGTCCTTCTTGGGTTCCTGGGTAAGTTGCAGTTTCCAACCATGTTCCTGCCACACTTCAGCCACTCTAGCTTCAGGAGGGAAGGCAATTGCAGCAAGTCAAGGAAATTGAGATCTGGCAGCTCATTGTCTTTTCAACATTCCACTGAGTGTTAGATCATTTGAATGCAGAGATATTAATGCATCCCTCCAAAGCCCTGTCTCTCCTTTAATTGTCTTTAACCATCAAGTTTTGATATAGATTTACACTTTTTTTTTGGCTTGAATTCATATCTGTGTTTCTTTGACCCACGATTATCACTGTGTTCAATTCTGTTGGGATCCAGGAGAAATTAGGGTTCCCCTTCTTTATGGAAAGACGATCTATAAGAAGAAAAATGCTTTCTTTCTGCTCTGTTTAATAAGGATACATGATCGTCATTAACTTTTTTTCTTTTTTCACTGGATTTATTGCATATTTTAGTTAAAACTTCCTATGCAAATAGGCATGAGATATTGGTTTTTGACCAGATTCTTCTCAGTTCAATAGTTCATCTTGGACAATGACAGCATATCTGAAGTTTTTATCTTGACCTATAATGAGATGAACTATTGAACTGAGATATTAGTTTATCTCTGCGAAGATTTAAGGCTGAATAAAATTTAAGAGAAACAAGATACATAGAAATGTTGGCCGATAGATACTGCTCTGCACCCATGATGCCACTTGATACTCTTTTTGCATTAAATAGTAAATATGGTAGGGCATACACTCAAAGATTAAAACATAGCACCTAACAAATTTAAAATCACAATTTTAAACAAATCTCTGGTACGAACTCTAACTGAATCATTTTTGTAATCTGAATGTGAATGCTTACCATCATAAAGTAACACAGGCATATTCTGCTACCAGATTATTAGTTACTGGTCAGCTTGTTTCTGTTTTTGCCTAACCATTAGTTTCTTTTTTCTTTTCTTTTTTTCACCTGAAGGAGATTTTATGTTCTTTGGTATGTGATCGCAATTTGACTAGGAATGCTTTACCCTTTCTTGTGCAAGCATTTCACACTCTTATAGATTAGAGAATGAGAAGTGCAGGAAAGGTGGTTGTGCTGGCCCAGCACTAAAACTAAGCTACTTGCTCCTTTATGGATCTCTTGTAAATTCAGTTTGCAAGAAAACTCTTTACAATTGTGTATCTATGTTAAAACATCGTTTATGCAGATACATGCCCGTGCTTACCATTATTTATGCTAAACTTTTCCTGGTGATTTGCAGGAACCACCTACTTGCTCCTTTATGGATCTATTGTAAATTCAGTTTGCAAGAAAACTCTCTATAATTGTGTATCTATGCTAAAACACTGTTTATGCAGATACGTGCCTAAGCTTACCGTTAATTTGTGCTAAACTCTTTCCTGGTAATTTGCAGGAACCAAGATGATAGTGGTTCCCTTGGCTCTCATTTTAAATCTGATACCCTTGAAGAAGATCATGGATATGTGAAAAAAGAAACACGGTCCCTTGAGCACGCAAAATATCATTACTCAGTGTCTAAAGATGACTCCAAAGGGATGGAGCCTCTGCATTTTGAACTGCACTCAGATGTCTTGGGGCCAGAAACCCCTGCCACCCGGCCACTTGTTCCTCGTTTAAAGCGGGTACAGGAGGATCCTTGTGATAGTGAAAATAAATATGATTCTCTCCTTTTGTCTTCTAGCAAAAGGTTGAAATCAATTCAAGATTCTGTGATTGAACAAAGACTCGTGGTGAAGTACATGAAAGTCTGACTAGCAAGTTTGAGTGGCTCAATCCTTCTGCTATTAGAGATGCAAATAGAAGACGGCCAAGTGATCCACTTTATGACAAGAGAACACTGTACATTCCACCGGATGCATTAAAGAAAATGTCAGCATCTCAAAAGCAGTATTGGAGTGTGAAATGCCAATACATGGATGTTGTCCTCTTCTTCAAAGTTGTAAGTTCCATTATCAGTCACACCAGATATGCTTTCTAAATCCTGTAATTTGCTAAAGCAGTCCTAATTAGAGTTTCTTTTCTTATTATCTCATTTAGATGGCTGCACCTTGTGCTATTTAAAATAGAGGATTATATGCTAATAATTATTTGGTTTCCCTGTAGCAACAGATTGGATCTTTGAGTTCCTTCTACAGTAAACTACAGCTGATCTTGCTGTTTCAATGTCAAAGAAAGAAACACCATATGATGCTTGTAGTTGTAGCTTCTGAGGGTCTATTCATCTTAAAGATTAGATGGGCACTCTGCATGATGAACATATCTAAGTTGTTTACGTCAGGTTTTGGCAGAGGGTAAAATGGATTCTATAACTTCCCTGTATCAATCAATTAAAGAACTACTCTAGTAAACATGCCCCAAGAATTTGTCTGAATACTCTGTGGTAGCTGTTGTTTTCCATATTCGTGAGAATAACTGGATTTAGTAACTTGCCTGTCTCAAACAATTAAAGAACTGCTCTGTTAGATATGCCCCAAGGATTTGTCAGAATTCTCCAGGGTAGCTGTTCTTTTACACATTCGCAAGCACATTTGTGATCCTTTGATGCACCAATACATCATTCCTACATAATTGCATATTTGCTTTCCAAGCAAGGTTTTGGTTTTCCTGTTTCACTTAATACTCAATGTGTGCAGGTGAACATTAAGGAGCAGGTGTTGGAGGAAATGTCCTATCTCAGTTAGTGCATGAACTTTAAAAAAAAAAAAGAGAAAAAGGCAAAGAAATGATCACATTGTTCATGTTTTGAGCCACGTTCAGGTGGCTGAAGTCTGTTATATACCCATCCATCTTTTAATGGCTCTACAATCCCATCATCGACACCTAAATTATGTTTTTGCTTGCTTTGGTCATAATATCTTTCTATGCTTATTCATTTGCCATAGTTCATGATTTTCGATTCTGAAAGGCTAGTAATTCTTCTAACATGCTTATCTTCTTTATATGGCACATTGTTTCTCAGAATATTCTAATGGCAACATAATCTTTACTTTTAAATTTTAGGGGAAGTTTTATGAGCTGTACGAGTTAGATGCTGAGATTGGCCAGAGGGAGCTTGACTGGAAAATGACTATGAGTGGTGTAGGTAAATGCAGACAGGTAAGCTGGCAATGTTCGTTTGTGTTGTACAGGCATAGTTATATTATTTGTAGTTTCATACCCTTTTTTTGTTTATTATTTCTTAATGTCATAATGTTATAATAGTCTTATCTTCTCTGTGCATTTGAATTCAACTGCAGTTGTTAAATTTTGTCTTAGATTGCTTGTTCTTGTTGCTATCGAAGCTTTTCTCCTTGCAACTTGATATATTTCTTGATTTGTTCGCAAGTTTATTGCTGATGATCATCTCTGAAATTTATCTGCATTACCGCATGGTAATCTTTGTTGTGGTCGCTGAAAAATTAATGTTAAACCATTTCTTGGAATGATGCCCACTGGTCATTATATAACGAAACAATGACGGTATGCTATTCCACAACTTTGGTGAAGCTTTGGAAGCCAAAGGGCACAGAGTTACCTGCTTTTCTTGTACCACTGTCAACAATGTATACAACTGTGTTCCCTCAAAAGAAACATATGTGACTGTACCTTGTCATCAGTACAGAAACAACTTAAATTTTCAATGTTGATTGTTCATTATGTTTGAATTTCATGTATTTTGTCTTTCCCTTGCATACAGAGGTTTTATTTGAGATCATCACATAATTAACTGGACTTGGAAAGGATTAGAATTTTCTTTCACAATTCAAATCATGAAAATTGTGCATGTGTTCTTGGACATGAGTTTCTAATTTTTCTTTTAATCTTTTTTGTCATAAACTGCTCTTGTCTGTGTGAAGAGAGGGTTGGAAAGGTGCAACCCAGAAATGATTTTGCATTAATGATTTTTGTTTCTTTTGTTTTCAAAAACTGTTATCCAATAAAGAGGGTTTCTTGTGCTATCTTATATGTGACTACAGATTGCTATCTGACCTCTGTCTGTGTCGCCTCCATGTTTTCTTCTTCTGCATTTTTTGCTAATGTTCTTCCAATGCTAACTTATTGTTTTACTCTTTTGCACCAAAATCACGTCTGTGAGGAAAACAAATAACAGAAAACATGTACATTAAAAGGTTGGTTTTTAAAGAAATCATGCTGTTCTATATTTATCATTATGTTTACATATATTATTTGATAAACAACAGTACAATCCAGTACTGTTTGATACTAGGTTGACATTTGTTGATATGCAACCACCGTAGATATGCAGGTTGGTATCTCTATGTAAGCCCAGCTTTCTTGACTGGGACTGGTTAGTGTTTACAGCAAGAAATAGAGTTTGGCATCAAGCTTAATCTTGAACATGATGCTGCGAATCTCCTGTTTGGCATGTTACCATTCTTTCTATGTTCGAATCCGATTCTATTTGTGGATTCAAACCCCCTGGTCAGTAAATTGGATTGCACATTATGGTCTGAAAATCTAATCCTGTATGTTTCTAGCCTTGTCTCTTTATATCTAATGTACAAGTAAAATGTAAGTAGAATGCCTTGACTAATACCATGAAATGGTTAACTAATTAAATGATTTCAAGTTTACAGGTTATGTCTGTTTACTTAAGTGTGTTGTCTTGGAGCACCTCTAATTGTGTTTGTTCTGAGATAATTAATACGGGCAACCTCAACATTGTTGAAGACATCAATAATGTCTAGATCCTTTTTTTTGTTGGTTCTATCAGTTGGTTTTCAATCTTTGTTACTGTGCAGCTTTAATTTTATTAATCTGTCATTGCTGGGAACATGGAATCTCTTATCATTCTTACAGGTTGGCATTTCTGAGGCTGGGATTGATGATGCTGTTCAGAAGCTTATTGCTCGGGGGTGAGGACATTGGTTTTGTTGCTTTCTACAATTGTTATCTCACTGTTTTTTAGAGTATTTGTGCAAGAACAGATCACAAATATATGCTTTTGGTTGGTGATCATAATATCAGGAACTTTGAGGGTTGCTACACTGCAGTTTATGCTTGTATATACAAAACATATTTATGTCACCACTTCAATGTTAATTAAAACTGGAAACATAGTTTGCCATAGTGCAGTAGATGTAGATGTACACATATATAGATGGCACGCACAAATGTACACTCACAGATATATATGTATGTATGAATGTATGTACGTATAATGCGTAAATGTGTTTCTCACAGCTGTTAGCATTGACTATGGCAGATTGGCTTATTTCTTAGTAGATACCTATGAGTCTTTCTTCTTGTTGACTTTGTAATATGATGTTATTGCAGAAATGTTAAATAGAAACCATCTCCTAGGTTTATCTGTCTTTCTCTCTATCTGGTTCTTGCTTCAGCCTCTCTGTCGCTTGCTGCTTGCTAGCAGCAGCTGCAAGCTTAAGTAGGTGGGAGGATGGTTGATGGACATTCATCGGTGGTTATGGCATGGCAAGAAGTGGAGGAAGCATGCTCAGCAGCTTTGGAAGGTGTTGGAAGATGGAGTTTGATGGTCTTGTTGGGGCGAGTCATGGCCTCAACTTAATTACCAAAAGCCTGGTGTTTATGACCAGTACCTGATTGTGGGGACTGCAGGTGATTGGTTTACTGATTCTAATTAAAAATGGCCAACTTGGTGTGTTGGTGACTGTGTGGAGTTCCAGAGATGCTACATATAAAATACCATATTCTAAATTCACTGTATCATCTGGCGATAAAAATGACATGTTCTTGAAGATTAAGATTTTTACAACTAGAAATGGAGCTGGATCATTTTTGGTCTGTTTGTATCAATAATTTTCTTGATGAATTACCAATAAGTTAGCCTTCAAAGTTGAGTTCTTCTGAGAGTTCTCTTTATTGTCCCTTTTGCATTAAAAGAGTTGATGTAACATGTAAATGTATTCTTTACAGCTCATGCATCTTAGTGGTTCTATTCTTTGCCAGTTGCTTATAACTGTTCACATGATCATAGGTATAAAGTTGGACGAATGGAGCAACTTGAGACCTCAGACCAAGCCAAAGCTAGAGGGAGTGCTTCTGTAAGTATTTGCTGAGCTTATGGATGCATCCTTCTTCAATGCAAGGTTTCATTGTTGTGGTTTTTGGATCTCTCTCAGTAACCAGTAGTAAATTAGTTAATTATGGAAGATTATCATGCAGTGGGAAATTCGTGCCACGTGGTGGTGTTTTTGGATGAAGCTTGTGAGAACCGACATAAGAAAGCTCTTAAAGCATTCAGGATTAGATATACAATAACACCATTCTCAATCAACACCTTATGACTTGGACTAGTCTTAAAAAATGAGGAGCAATGTTGCAACTTGAAACCAATGCAATCCAGTGTCAGAACTCAGAAGCTTGAGAGTCCTCATCTTCAGTTCCAAGAATCAAGCAGGGTATTCTTATTACAGAATTTCTGATTCTGCAGATGACTCGAGTCCTTAAGACCTTAGATTGTCTCTTGACCTAGGAATAAGGTGAACCTTGGTGCAACAGTAAGGTTGCTCTATCATGACCTATGGAGGTCATGGGTTTGACACATGAAAACAACCTGTCTGCATCCAGAGGTAAGGTTGCATGTATTCGACCCTCCCAAACCCCGCAATACTGGGAGCCTCATGCATTGGGCCTTCTTTTTTCTCTTCATCTAGGAACTCCAATAAACTATGTGATAATTTAAATATTACATTTGGAAGTATGGCTTTTGCTAACCTTCTGGAAGGAGAGTGGTGAATTTGTTGAGTTGACATATTCATATTGTTCTAAGCAAGGTTCACGGATTCGGTATCAAAATTCGTGTCGGTTGCCGGTCAGTACGGTACAGTACCGTACCATACCGTACCGACAATAAAAAAATCAAAAAAAAAATCTCACCCAACAGACCAAAAAAAAAAAGAAAGAAAACTAAGCCGAACCGAAGCGATTCGGTACCATACTGTATCGGATCAAACCGCCTGGTATCGGGCAGTTCGGGCTAATACCTTACCGAACCGACTGGTTCGGTCTGATTCAGGTCATTTTTCGAAAAATTGGTCTGAGCTGAACTGATTTCCTGCCGGTATGTTTCAGTATGGAGTGTACCGGTCGGTTCGGGTCAGCACGGAATACCATGTTTCTAGATTAATAGGACTTGGAAGATGAACATTTTATCTTGTTCAATCATTATTCACGACTTGTAAGTCCTAAGAAATTCAGTTTTATGCAGTAATGAATGAATAGTTACAATATGGCAACTCTCTGGCTATAAAACTAGATTAACTGGTTAAGCCCATTGGGGCCTGTCAGAGTTATATGTCGAGCTTTTTTTTCTTTCAAATTTTGGTTCTTTCAGATACGTTTTGTGCTTGATCTTAGATGGAATGGATATGTATTTCGTTTGTATTTATCTTATGTTTATGAATGTGATTTTTCAGGTTATCCAAAGAAAATTAGTTGAGGTTTCAACACCATCCACTATAACTGATGGCAGCATGGGACCAGATGCTGTTCACCTTCTTGCCTTGAAAGAGGTGCTATTCTTTTTTCCCCATTATTATATACTTTGTTTATGAATGTACTTGACAATTTGCCAGGAACTTCATCTGTTGGCAGGAAACATTATTTATATATGTTCTAATTTCTTTCAACTTCACTAAAAGGACTCCCTCCCTAAAAAAAAGGAGTAATAATAATATAATAATAATAGCAATTATGATAGTAATAGTAATAATAATTAAGGGACAAGCAAATCCGTATTATTTTCTGTGGTTTCTCCGGTCTAGATTGCCAAACATGATGTCCCACATGTTTCTGATGGAATTCCGTCTCAAGTGTTTGTCTAACTCATTCTCTATGTATGATATTCTTTGATGTTAAGCAGAGGCCTTATTCCTATTTATAGTGGTTGGAAGTGTGATACAACCAAGTGATAAATTTTGGGAATGTTCCATTGCCATCTGTGAATCAACATCAAGAAAGAAGAGATTGCCATTGGATCTAAATTTCCAGTTGGTGGGCAGGGCAATTAACCTTACGGTTAGGTGTTTATGACTTATACAATCAATCTTCAATGCTTGTTTCACTAAATTTGGAAGTCTTAGATGTAGAAGTAAGAAGGCATAAATTGATGTGGAGATTTGCATTAAGCTAAACTAGATATTAAAACCCGTGTGATGCACAGGTAACAAAAAAGAGGAGAGTATATGAAAGAAAATTGTATATTTGTTAAAACTAAACAGAATAATAATTGAAACTAATTAATTGGTCTAATATTGAAAATGATTAATAAATAATTCTTTCTCCTAATGATTAATATAAAATTTCTATTAAATTGTAATAAATAATGCTAAACACTCAGAATGCCACTTGTCAAAGGTCACCAACCTGGTCCTTCCTATTAAATTATAATAAATAATGGTAAACACTCAGCATGCCACTTGTCAAAAGATCACCAACCTGGTCCTTCCTTTATATATTATATTAGATAATAAATATTATGACCAAAGCTTCAAACTTTACTAGTCTAAATCTTCTACCTATGGCCAGCATACCTGCTTTAGAATCTTCTGGGACTCTTGAATATGTTTCCACTTCCTAAGCACCTCCTTGCTGAAAGTATTCCTAAAGTATCCACTTCCCAGCACCCTCTCCCACTCCTGATTCTAGGAACTAAGATTTAAAATGAACACAATCTGGAAATTATGATAACATAGTAAATGTGAGGTAATGTTTTTTTTTTTTCAACCTGAAATTTGACTCGCACTGCTATAAGATGGTTTTTGGATTCGGCAGAAGGGATTATTGCAAAGAATTTTGAAGTTGTAAAGATAGCACATATCTAAAAGCCATTGCATGGAAGCCTAGCAAAGATTGCAACAAATAACATAAAGTATAGGTTTTATAGCTAGGAATGCAGTGAATGGTATATTTTATTTTTTTGCAATAACTTGTGATCCTGCAGTACATGATTTATCTTTTAGGAACCAAATGAACAATACTGACTTTCTAAATGAACTGCATGTATACATTTTATCCTGAGAAAACCATATCAAGAGTGGGAACTTTATGACAAGAAACACATAAACTCAACATAGGCTTCTAAGCGTACAATATACAGACCCTAAAGTATGAAAATGATTAAATACAAGGGTTAAGCTATTCTAGCCCTGACTTATGGTTGAAACCATCCTGGTCCAGGTACTTTCTAACTCCTAATCTAAACATCTGTTGTAACAAGTACACTAAGTTCTTGCCAGTATACTCTCAACTTCCAACTACAATACAGATTACCATCAGTTCTTGCATCAAGCTAACCACAGACTCTTTCATCACCATACAGTTGAATGCAGAATCCAATAAAACTCCATTATAAATTCTCAAATATTTTGCTTACAACAGCTTCAAGCACAGTTTTATGATAAGTTTCTGGGAATACAAATCACAACATCCTCACCAGTCCATTAGAGTACACCATGTAAAAGATGTAGCCGAGTTTCACCCATGATTTTTTCTTATATAGAGTACACTGCAGACTTCTTGCAGTGAGCCCTTTAATTGTTTCCTGTTGTTTATCACTTGCATTTTGAACCTCAG
The DNA here is from genome assembly GCA_000441515.1 of Elaeis oleifera. NCBI lineage: Eukaryota > Viridiplantae > Streptophyta > Magnoliopsida > Arecales > Arecaceae > Elaeis > Elaeis oleifera. The sequence goes on from KE504910.1 coordinate 140,624, forward strand.
ATGAATTTTTACAACTCAGAATGCAGGACCTCATATGCTTCAGTTCTTTCTTTCAAATGCCACACCCTTATTCTACTTGTTCACTACCAATTTTGGTGTTAAATTTTGGCTATCATGGGTCATTAGTTGACCACACCCTATTAGTGTTTGTAGCAGTTCAATGCGTTATTCAATCTTATGTGATGCAAGATCACGATTATCCACATGCAAGGTTCGCAGACTGATACTGGAATCTATGCGGCTAGTGGGCAGTATGGATCGATATAGTTTTGTACCGGATCAGACCGGACCGGTGCGAACCAACACAGGCAAAGGAAGCAAACTGGGAGGAGGAAAGAGAGAGAGAGAATAGAGAGGGGGGGGGGGAGAAGAAAAGGAGGGAGGGGAATCGGTCGGAGACGCCGTCGGATAGCCTCTGGCTGGCCATCGGATGGCACATTCTGCGCGTGCTGCACCGCGGGCGTGAAAGAGGGCGATGCCTCTGTTTCACGACTAGTTTTTATAAAAGTCCAAAATACTTAAAGCCGGCAAATTGATTGCTGGCTTCATTATTCATCTTCATTTTTAGAAAGGATGATGAACAGGTGCTGTCACCCCTGTTTTGTGGCCGCAGCTCCGCCCGCATGGTTTCCACCACTCGGTGGCCATGGCGGTCACCCGACAAACATTGGCGGCCCCTCTGTCGGCTGTGCGTCCTTTGGTACATCGCTCTCCCCCTCTGAGCTCTCTTTCTCTTTCTCGCTCTTGTAAAAGTCCTATCGGATGATAATCGGACTGCAGAAGCCCTTCGGTGGCCGCAGCGGGCGACCGTTGGCCTCTGGCGGCTAGGGCTTTCTTTCCCTCTCCTCCTCTCTCTCTCTCTCTTCTCTGTTTCCTTCTCTCCTTCGGTATATCGGTTTCACCGGTTGAACTGTGTCGGTTTCCCGCCGGTCCGGTTCGATATGGGATGTACCGGCCGGTTCGAACTGGTACGGAATTCTTTGCCCACATGACATACATACATAACTATCAGGGCCTGTTGTTGGTTTAGAAGGAGCTCTTTTTTTGGTTGGCATAACTATCTTTAATTTATTATGATTGAATATTTAGGGAAAGCAGAGTTCAGTGAATGGTTCTACTTCTATCGATCACTATCATGTCCTGTAGTTGGTCTAGAACGACACTTTTTCTTTTTGGTTGGCATAACTATCTTTGGTTTATTATGATTGAATATTTAGGGAAGGCAAAGTTCAGTGAATGGTTCTACCATATATGGATTTGCTTTTCTGGATTATGCTGCCTTGAAGTTCTGGGTGGGTTCTGTATCTGATGATGATTCTCATGCAGCTTTGGGTGCTTTGCTGATGCAAGTAAGCTCTGTTATTCACCAATTATTTTTTACTTTGCTCTAATGAACTTGCATTGATGGATCCAGTTTTGCAGGTTTACCAAGGGAAGTTATCTGTGAAAGCTCAGGTATAAAGACAAACGTTTTCTCTTTGAGTTGCTAGAGATCAAGGTTTAAAAACTCATAATTTTCATTACTCGCAGGACTCTCTGAAGAAACTCACAGGGCATTGACAAAATATGCTTCAGCAGGTGATCACTGAAATATACAGAATTAATGACATAACTGACACTAATTATTATGAAGCAGAGAACTAAAATTCTGTGAGTTTCTATAAAGCTTCTCACCTCCAAAGAGAAATTCGTGAGATGTTTTCCACTATGTACTAGTGGGCTTGTAGTGGGTTGGAGCTGAACATGACCGAATGCAATCCACATTGGTCTCAAATCTTGAATTCGGACCAAACCTGACTATCATAACAGGTTCCAGTTTTAAATTGTGTTTGTATTGGTTGTAAGCTGCATGGCTAATTCCCCACATCTCATAATACTTCCATCAGGCCTGATTGTGTTGGGTCATCTCTATTTTATAACTGACTTTAGCTACCATCGACTCCTTTCCTTCCTAGCTTGTGGATCTGGTCTACAGGTCTAGATCTGAAATCAAGATCTTCCATTTTGGTGTACAGTCAGTTCTCTGAGGTGCATTCTCGAATATTTGTGAATATTTTGTACACATGGAATGCCTTATGTATCTTCAAGTATCGTCCTAATTCCTAAATGATTAATATTGTTTTACATTTGGTTCAGAACATACCTGTTGGAAAGTTTGCAAACAGTGGTCCTAAGTTCATAATATTGTGAAAGAAATTTTGTTCTGGATTTTAAATGTTTTTTCTTCTTTACATGACCTGTTAAATATATTGATCACATTTTCTTGCTGCTGTCATCTGTAACTTGAAGCACGGGTGCTCCTGGTATCATATATCTCCAGATAAATTTCAGCCACAATGCTGTGGTTGTCGCCCACATCACTTCAACAAGTTTGTCTAGTTTTATGCTGAAATCTTTTGTGAGGTTGTCATTTGATGTTTTACGATGCAACACTCTTTCGGGCTTTTGCATACTCTATACTTTTGTGGGTTGTATCATTTAACTACTTTCTCTGTCTGGCTTAGCTGTGATTTTCTATAAGGTTCTTTGCTATTTTGGACATTAAACATTCAAGCTGACAAATGGTTTGCATTTGAAGGTTTTAGTGGGATACATTTATCTATCAGATTTAGTTGTTCCTGCTTTTCTCTTTAATTCACCAAAATCCAACTGGTGAGAGAGGTTCCACAGTGTACCAGCATAAGCTTATGAAAATATTCATAGTGTCAAAGTATTTTAGAAAAAAAAGTCCCTCAGCGGTCAGCACCTTAATGTTATTAGATAGCTTTAAAGTCATTCTCCCTCAAAAAGTGGAGAAGCCACTGTTTCTAGTTCTTTTAGTACTGACACAAGCATTTTTTTTGTTGGTTAGGTGATCTATGTTGTATGTTTCATATCATTTAGAATTCCTTTAATCTGTTTTCAAATGTTGAACTGAAGCTGTGGTGAAATAGGAGGGGCTGGATTGCACATAAAGGCCATCTACAGGTTGACTATTATGTGGTATAAAATTATGGGCAATGTATGCCTGCTGCAGGATGGGCAATGTGGGCTTGGGTCTGTCTGTTAGAGAAAGGATAGGAGTGGAAGACCTATGAAACCTGCATGAATTTGCGAGGAACTATTTAACCTTAATAAGAAACGGATGGTAGAGAAGAATCCACTAACCTGAATGAGATAGCCCAGATGTGTAGTACTGTTTTTGGTAATTAACATCGTCCTGAAACATGTTATGAGATTGTTCTCTTACAATGCAGGTTCCACTAAAGTGCAAATGACTCCGGTAATGCCTGGCACAGACTCTCTGGATGCTTCCAAAGTTAGAAAGTTGATACATTCTAAAGGATATTTCAGGGGATCTTCTAATTCATGGTCTTTGGCATTTGATTGTTTGATGAACCATGATCTCATTATTTGTGCTCTTGGTGAACTTGTTGGTCATTTATCTAGGCTAATGGTGAGTACAATGGTATTCTTTCTATCATTTAGTTTCCTAGATTAGTTTTTAAACCGACCTTGGAAATGCAAAATTATATGCAACCCCTTTCTTTCCTACATGCAACCCCATAAGAGATGATGGTAGTTCAAAAGATGATGTTTATATTTGATAGTTAATTTAATTTCTTCTTTTCCTTTTTCTTTTCTGGGCAAACCTTATCATTCTAGTGCTTTACTAATCCTAATACATACACATATCCTCAGTCTCAAGAGAGGTTCGTCGAACTGGTATTGGGCTTGTACAAGCCAGCGACAGCTTTGGTACAATACCAATACATACTATACCAAGCTGAGGTGTATTGGAGATGAAAGATTGGAGAAGACCAGGAGAGAGAGAGAGAGAGGAAGAAACGCTAACCCTAGAAGGAGAACCAGGAGAGAGAGACTGAGAGAAGATAAGGGGAGAAAGAGGAAGAGGGAGAGGGGCAAGAGGGATGAGAGGAAGGCGTGCACCAAGGGAGATCATGGAGAGAGAGGGTGAACCTCGTGGAGAGAGAGGGTGAGCCTCGTGGAGAGCGAGGTGCATGGAAAGCTTCGAGAGGCCACTCACCTGCTTGCCCTCTTTGTATATTAAAATGATCATGCTGATTATCGACCAGTCTGGTTTGGTACGCCTTGACCTGCCTAGTTTGGCATGGTTTGGTGAACTCAAGAGACTTGAATAGTGATCCTGCTTTCATCTCTTCTCCTTATTTTCTCTCCCATTTTCCTGCTCATGGGGTTGTTGATGCTGTGTCATTTCTTGTTTTAAGATGTGATTATGATGAATCCATTTAGTTATAGGAGTTACAAAGAGCCAAATCATGGGGTCATGCATATAGAGACTTTCATCCATTGGATGGGAGATTGTAATTATTGAAATCTGAAAGGATAACATGCAATTATCACTATTTCCAAGGGTTTTGGTTGTTCTAGCTCTTAGATTGGTTTTCACAACTTCTGATGCTTGACCTGTTTCAAACCAGCTAGATGATGCTCTACGTAATGGGGAACTTTTGCCTTATCATGTATATAAAAGTTGCCTAAGAATGGATGGCCAGACCCTCACGAATCTTGAGATCTTCAGCAATAATGTTGATGGTGGCCCATCAGGTAAGAACCTGAATGTTACCTGAACTTCCTAGTCTGTTGTTTCTTTGCTTTGAAAGCTGATAACTTTTTATTCAGATGCCCTGCAGATTTTCTATTTCCTTACCAAGTTCATTTTTCACAAATCCAGGCACATTATATAAATATCTTGATCACTGCATAACTGCATCTGGTAAACGGCTTTTAAGAAGGTGGATATGCCATCCACTAAAGAACATTGATGATATCAAGGATAGGCTTAATATTGTGGAGGGATTAATAAAGGATTCAGGGGTAACCTACATAATAGCTGAGTATCTGCACAGGCTTCCTGATCTTGAGAGACTGTTAGGACGGGTTAAGGCTACTGTTGGTTCATCATCTATGCTCCTTTTGCCTTTGGTTGGAGAACGAGTACTGAAACAACGGGTAGTTGATTCTCTCTCTCTCTCTCTCTCTGCGCGTGTGCGTCTGCGTGTGCGTGTCATGCTTTACATATTTACATCCTCTTGTTTGGTTCTAGTATGGTATTTTCATGAATGCATGCTGCCTTTTGACTATATTCATCATCACACGTGTGCATATGACCAGTTTGTTCTTGCAGTGTGTTCATTTTTGATGTGTGAAACTTTATCTTGCTTTCTGTAAATGAATAGTGTTTATTGGTTTCTCCATAGTTTCAGCATGGGGACTTGTATATAATCATGGGCATAATGTTCTGATAATCACCTTATGTTTGATAAAGGATTTGATGTTATTATTGGGCTCAACTTCAACGAAATTCCTTGCAAAATATGAAGAACATCAGCAGAGCAAGAGGATGGTATGAAAGGTGCCTCTGAAGCAAGAAGGCTCGGTAGAGCTATTAAGCATAGTTTACAACTTGGCCTAATGTGAAGCTGCCCATGGATTCTGCTAGGACTCCAGGTTTACTATTATTCATGGCAAGTGGGCTACATAATAAAATAACAAAAAAGAAATTAAATTAAGATAATAAACTTAATATATATATATATATATAT
>KE504910.1:146210-194817 GCA_000441515.1 Elaeis oleifera
ATATATATATATATATATATATATTCATATGTGAAGAGAACAATAAAGCTTACACAGTCATGAAGGCAGATCTATAGATGATGCAGCTATGAATAAATGACACTGCTTCTAAGAATGCATTCCCACATTTTTCTACTAGCAGTATTTTGCGGACCTGAACTAAGTTACAAGCACAGCTGCATCAAAAATACCACAAAAGTCAGACTGATAGGGCTTAGTCTCCACATATTGTAGGCCCATCATTCAAAGTCTAAAAGTCCAAACGCATTACCTTCATCCAGTTTTATCTTAGCATTGGTTACCTCCTCTTTTCTTGTTCATATATCAAAGTCTACGTCATGAGGTACCCTGATCTATGGTGTATTGCAAAGCCATTTTAATTAATACCAAATCTTATCTTTATTAGCATAAAATGTAATTTCATATTTCCTTAATTGGTGGTTGCATCCTCAGCATTCTTGCTTCTCTGCTCCATTTGCCCCTTTCTATACAACATAATTAGCTTTACATAATTCTTCATTAGTCTTCTCAGCAAGCATGTATCACATGAATGCTAATATGGTATTGTGCTGTCTATTACAGCTCGCTTGCTGTGTAGTCCGGGAAATATCTTCATTTGTCTTCTACTTTCCATTTTAGTAAATCCTAGGTACATGATAGAGTAATTTGAGGAAACTACTGTGACTAGTGCTTAGCTTACCTGCAACTAGGTTGGTTTTGAGTGTTGCATGGGCATAATAGATGCAAGTCGGATTCCGATGCATTCAAGTGCCTGACCCAGCGAGAAAGGAAAAAGGAGATGTGGGATATATATAGAATAAGTTATAATTTAACTAAACATATTATATCTTTAATACTATTTGTTTAAACATTAAAATAAATAATAAGATGATATTGTTTATCAAGGTCATTCTATATACATGTTTCTAATTCATACTTCCTAATGAACTTAAGGACATAGAAGTATTTGCAAAGTTAGTATGGATTACCTTGTTTTCTTGGCATCATTAGTATTTTTTGGCAAATTGAGGTTCCATGTAGTATGGATTACCTTGTTTCTTCCATATCTGGTAGGAATTGGTTGAGAATTTTACCCATCATTGTTTTTTAAGTGATAAGAAAATTGAAAATTGGGCTTGTCATCACAAAATTTTGAAATATGAAAGCAGAGTTTGTTCGTTCAGATTGGCATTTCCCTCCTCTTTTTTGTGCTTATAAAATAAGCATAGTCATCAGAAGCATGTCTTCCTTTGGCATGAGATTGCTATGTTTTATTGGAAGATGAATGGATGGTAAAACAGTTTGTCATCCTCCTTCAATGCCATGTATATACACATACACATGCACACATTTGTAGCTATGACCATAATGTGTGCTCTCTTATTTAATTTTCTGTTTAATTTTGTAAAGAAAATGTATGGTCTTGCCTATGTGTGACATGCATGGTCTTATTTTCAGTCCCTGATGTCAGCACAAGCTAAATATCTGACAGGTAACAGGTTATTCTATGCATCATAATAATTGTGCATCGGTAATTATCATAGTGCTTGCCTTGAATTGATTCACTTAATGGAGGTTATAATCTTTCTAGCACTAAAACGTTCTATTTTAGGGAACAGTTAATATTGTGCAGGTAGTTCTGTTTTGCTTGACAGATTGTTATTTATTAATATCAACATGCATATTTTTGTGGTCTATTCAGATCAAAGCATTTGGGTCTCTTGTCAAAAGTCTCCGAGTTGGAATAAATTTGTTAAGTGTTCTACAGAAAAGAACCATGAAATCTCATCATTGTCAAAAATTGTGAATCTTCCAATGCTCAGTCAGCTTGATGAACTGCTTCACCAGTATGAAGTAGCTCTGGATGATGATTTTCCACAGTATCAGGTTTGCCATACAGAACTTTGTGCCACATTTTTTTCTGTTACCTGGCATCAATTAAAGACTTCCATGTTCTTTTACCTCTGGTTTGGAGGTCGACAGATCACTGGCATAAATGTATAAATCAAATCTTAAGTTTAAGAATGTAATGTCTTCACTGCTAATATCATTATGGATCTTCCAAACTGCACGGTTATGAAATAAGTTGTCTGAGATGTTGCTAATACATATCAAAATTCTGTGCACCATTTTCTTCCAGTTTTTAAAGTGATCCTTCTCAACATTTTCAATAACATTGCTGCTCATCATGTATTAAGCCACATATGGTCTTTCTTAACTATAGATTGGTGAATTTTACTGTCTTTTAGTGAATCTATTGTATGTAACTCAAAGCATGGTCTAATGGCTGTTTTGTAATATGCCTACCAGTAACTGCATGTAATATATCAAAAGTATGTGAAAGACCAGTATTTAAGTTTGTAAAAGTGCTTCTTCCATTAAATTCAAAGATACTTTTGCATAATGGCCATCTAACTAAAAACAATGCGTAATGCTTTATGAAAATTGATGTACAGTATTTGCATTTCTTTTCTTTAATTTTGTGATCATTTCCTTCTTTCTTCGTCTTAGTCTGATTTTTGATGGGTGCACCGATGAAAATATCATGTAATATCTGAAAGTGTTGCTAAATATAAATACTCTTTTATTTTAATTGTATAGGCTCTTCCTTTTTGTGTAATATGCTTCATCGTGACTTAAAAACCTGATATAACTGGAATTACCCACTGATTATACCATGATGCTCGGCTTAATGATGCTCGGCTTAAGTATATTGATTTTATCATGACTGCTAGGATCATGATGTGAAGGACTCGGATGCTGAAACATTAGGTGTTCTAGTTGAGCTGTTTGTTGGAAAGGCTACTGAGTGGTCACAGGTCATCAATGCACTGAACTGTATTGATGTGCTCCAATCATTTGCTCAAGCTGCATTTCAATCGCATGGTTCCATGAGTAGGCCTGTATTTCTGCCAGCTAGTTCAGATTACATAGATTCACACCGAGAAAGTGAAGGACCAACACTGCAAATGAAGGGTTTGTGGCATCCCTATGCTGTTGCAGAAAATGAAGATGGTCTAGTTCCCAATGACATTTATCTTGGTCAAGATTCAGGCGGACACCATCCTTGTGCACTGTTGTTGACTGGACCAAATATGGGTGGAAAATCAACATTACTTCGTGCGACATGTCTGGCTGTTATAGTTGCCCAGGTTAGATATTAGACAACTGAATTCAGTTCATTTAATCTTCAGGTATTTTATGGTTAGGGGCAGGTGTTGAACTTACATGTCCTCATTGGCAGCTGGGTTGCTATGTGCCCTGTGAAACGTGCGCACTATCACCTGCTGATGTTATCTTTACACGGCTGGGTGCAACCGATCGCATCATGTCAGGCGAAAGTGAGTGCACCATGAACAACTTGTTCCACATCGATTTATTGGAGATCAGAATCATGTTCAACTTTTAATATTTAGTCTCTTCTAGGTACCTTCTTTGTTGAATGTGCAGAACAGCATCAGTTCTTCAAAATGCCACTCAAGATTCTCTCGTCTTGCTTGACGAACTTGGTAGAGGAACAAGCACTTTTGATGGATATGCAATTGCCTATGCTGTAAGTAGTCTTTTCCACTAGTTAAGCATATGTTCTGTGGGGTTACTGTGTGCAAAATGCCATCTTACAAAGCAAGATCAGGAAGATCCATCATTTAGCGGATCTTACTGTACAGTACTATAGTTGTGACAAAGATCCAACTCAGGTGATTCGACTACATGAATACTGCCTCGCTGTCTCATGAGTACCGACTTCATTCCGTACAAAGTTCTGGAACTTGCCTGTAAAAATTGACAGAACTGCAACCCGTTTGGAGTCGGATCTTGCATGGGATGGAGACACTTTTCAGTTATTCATGGGTCCTGATTTGAAGTTGTAGGTCAGGTGATAATTCAGTCAGGTCTTGGTTGGATGACCACTTCAAAGTGCTATTGCACCTAGCCTTTATTGCGTCACAAAGCAAACATTTCTAGTTTTATTTATGTTTTATAATGATAATAGTAAATAAAATTCTGGGGGCTCTAAGACTAGCAGGTGCGAAACTGAAGATGCTCTGGGCTGGCAATTTTTGCTGACATATAGAGCTCCACCAGATTTCCAACATGTAAATACATGCCAGGGCATCAATTGATCGGACAACCCCGTGTATGAGACCCTGGAGTTGTATTTTTAACTACACGAATTTCCATTTAGTTAGAGTATGCATGGGTAATCATATGAAAGGATTATTTAGACATAAAATAGAAAATTGTAAGGTGAAAAGCACAGCTTGCATCACGATCTATTTGTTCAGAGGACTCCATCTTTGTCAAAACATTTGTTTTTGATTTTGCCAAACATTCCAATGTCTAGCCATGACATGTTTTTTCAATGCACAAATTTCCTTTCAAGGTATTTCGACATCTTGTGGAAAGGGTTCGCTGTCGTTTGCTTTTTGCCACGCACTACCATCCCCTTACAAAGGAATTTGCATCTCATCCTCATGTAAGCTTGCAACACATGGCTTGTGCATTCAAGGCTAGAGCTGGATGCTCCTTCGATAGGGATGGAGACCTGGTATTTCTCTACCGGCTTTCTTCAGGAGCTTGCCCAGAGAGCTATGGATTACAAGTCGCTTTGATGGCAGGGATTCCAAAACAAGTTGTTGAAACTGCATCAAAGGCTAGTCAAAGAATGAAATTGATGATTGGCGAAAATTTCAAATCCAGTGAAGGAAGATCTAAATTTTCCACCCTTCATGAAGAGTGGTTAAAGACCCTGTTGTCCATCTCTGGGATTAATAATGATTGTTGGGATGATGATGCATCTGATACATTGCTTTGTTTGTGGCATGAACTCAAGGGTTTCTACAGATAGGATAAATGTAGGACATAATCATGTAGGAGGGCAATTGTTATCGTGAAGATACTGTCGGGTATGTAAAATTTTGATCTACGACAAACTAACCAGCTGTATGGTGAAAAGTGTGAAGATCTGGTTGTTACCAGGTTTGGGATGTATCAGCTGCTGTATGGTTGCTGCTTATTATGCATAAATGTAATTGGAAAACAAGTATCATTTGGCCATTGGATTATATTCCACAAATGCAAAGAAAACATTTTTTTCTTAAGAAAAAGAGAAAAAAAGGTCATGCCCTGAATGCTCTATATGGCTACACTGGTTATCTAATGCTGCAGGACGACTAGTGCGATGGTCTCTTAAAGGGCCTAGTTTGTCAGCGTAATGGTCGCCGAGCCTTATTATTATTATTATTATTCTTGTTATTATGAAAACGCAGCCCAGAAAGAGAGGAAAAGAACGTAGCCGGAAAGCCAGAATACGGTAATGGACTTTCTCGCCCTGGCCACCATAATAAAACGGCCCGTAACGGCCATCCATCACCAAATTCAGATCCATAGAAGGTTCGTTGCATACAGAAGCCCAAAAACTTCGACATTGAGTGCGGGCCGTAGATATGTCGCATCTTCTCAGCTCAGCCGTCGAGCAGGATTTTTATTTTTTTTCTTTGCAGAGAACGGTAAAGGGTTCTAACCCTACACTCTTGCCTATCCCAAAAATCTGTCCGATAGATTGAGACCCTGCAGACATTGCTGTAGATAATCGTAAGTTTTTGCTAGTGAAGTTTTTAATAAAACAAATATTTATTATTTGGTAATTATATTTCAGAAATGTTGTGCAATTTTAACATCTTTTCAGTAACCTAGTCGAGAAAGTATTTTTAAAAATTACATTATTTATCTATTTGTACTATCAAAAATATTACTATAAAATATTTTTAATTTATAAATTATTTAGCTTAATATTTGACCTAAATAATATAACAAATAATAGATTTTTTAAATTTATTAGATAATATAAAAAATATTTTTGTAGTATCCTTTCAATATATTATGAGAGTACTATATTATATACTATTATAGTATAAAGTATTTAAAGTATTACTATAATATGATCATTGTAATATAGTGATGATGATGATGATGATGTAAGATTACCACCTAAAAAATAACCTCTTAATGCATCTCAAGTAAAGCTTCCCCTAAAACTCTAAATTGAAGCTTTTCTTTAATAGATTTTTTTTCTAGTTTTTTTTTTTTTGAAGAAGTTAGAAAGATATTTTAAAATTTTATTAAACATCTCAAAATTATTCAAAAGAGCCTTTTGGCAATACAGGAACAATTTTTGGTTCTTCAAAAGCAATGCCAAACAAAGCCCCAGCCTAATACTTGCAAAGCCACTGTAAGGGAGGATAAGCACATTTCAACATGAAACCTTTATCCTTAAGTGGTGGATGGTACCATCCAAATTTATGTATGGCAAATGTAACTAAATTTCCAAAAGTTGATAATAATGTTGTGGTAACCGATTTAAATAAGAATTCAGACTTGGTCATCAACTGCAATAGCATTTAACTTTCTTAAGTAGGTTTTGGAAAACCTACAAATAGGTGTCAGCAAATTTTGGATTTATTTATTTTCTCTGAAAGATTTTCATCTCTGGTGAGCTGAATGCTTTAGGAAGCAAAGACATCATGTCAAATCCAATGTCTTGTGTAACCCACCAACAACCCACCCCTCCCCGCCCCAACCCAAAAAAAAAGAAAAGAAAAGAAAAAAAAAGAACCAATATCTTGGAAAAATGGGAAAACCATATACAACAACTGGAAAAATGGGGAAAACCATATACAACAACTAGGACCTGCAATTAGAGCAAGTGCACTTTTGAGAATTAAAAGATGCTCATGCATTATCATTGCAGCCAAAAAAAAACAAGGAAAATAGACCAATTGAATGGAGCTTTTTTGGGTGAAAGTAGGCAGGTGCAGAATGATAAAACCAGACCCGTTGCGGAGTTAAATACGGCTGTTTACAAACTCAAAAGCAAAGGCATTCTGCTAAAGTTTGGGCAAAGTGTCGTACAGCTAAAATAGAAGGCAAAACTCACATGGGAAAGAATAACTTGATAAAAGCAACCAGATAGATGGTGCTTGTCTTTGATCTCAACATACGAGGATATGTTTGAAAAAGAAATTAACCACTAAGATCAGTAAACTAAATAGATAATTATATATTTTGCTGATTAATTATAGTTATAGTTTGGGTATCTATACACTAATAGCAACTTCATGGTTATAACGACCGTGTTGTCTCAGTAATAAATAGAAAAAAACCACTCATTCCATGAACCATGGAACCGTGGATAGCATTGGCTGCTATTGGTTCAAAAGGATTTGAAACGAAAGAGCACAAATCAATACATGCAAAATGCATGAAATCTAGGGGTTATAGAGGACTTAATCTGATGAATTGAATTTAACAGAGTTCATCAACAATATAAGCTCCCATGCTGACCACAACAAGGAACCTCTCATTAGTAAAAAAAAAATAGGAGATAACACTGAATATGACCATGGCTACCAAGAAGGCAACTGCAATATACAGAGAGTAATTTGATATGCATGATAAACAGGCTAATCTATCAGGAGAACATACGTATTAAAAAGAATTGAGCTATGCTGTCCCTTACTGCTATAATGCTAGATATGAATATTTCATATTATTAATTGCTTTTACAGCTACCAAATGGTGGTTATCTTTTAAAGTTGCAACAATGGTCATTCGTAACACAAGTAACAGGCGGCAAATAGTAATCCTATTGTCGAAAAAATCAAAAATGAGACTAAAAAGCCTTAATTTCTAAAAATAAAGATAAATGAATTGAATCATATGAATGTTTGAAGTTTTGTGCAATATGAATATGTGAAGGGCCAAGTATATACTTTGAAGTAGAGTCAGCTTTTGTTCCTCTGATACTTATCATTAGATGCAATAGTTGGGCAATTCAAGTATAGAATCTGGAGGCAAACATGCATATGATTCAATTCGTTTATCTCGAATGAAGGGTACACAAAGAGAGGAAGATTTTGAAACACCAAAATAGAAAGAGGAAATAGGATAGCATTCTTAATGCCTTTTCATATTAAATCACACCACAGGACCACCAAAAAGCGGACCTAGATCACACACGAAAGTGGAGAACTATGATCCCCCATCGCTGATCTATAAAAAATAGATATAAGATATATAGATTAACTTCAGAAAATCCTTGACAATTTGAAAGTAAGCAGGCATTATGTCAACAAACATGTATGTAAATCAAGTTGTACATGAGGATTTGATGTTGCATGGTGCCAAGTAACTGAACACCATGACGTCTTCCATTGTAACCAATGGGAAACTTCCATACCGTACATATCATATTATAGCATCTAATTTCATAACAAACTATATGGAGAGAATCTTACTTCTTCATTTTCTTCAAAAACAAACATGTATATAACATCTAATTGAGGAAGTGCCTTAATGAACCAAATTTCTACCACCAAGTGCTCACTCGAATAATATCACCTCTTGCTGTTTGGGCAAGGGGATAGGATTCTTGTTGCCATCGACCCTCAAGGGATAGGATAGGTATGGGGTAGAAGGTGGGGATTAGCCCTTCCTAATCACAAAAGTGGGCTTTTTCCACACCATAATAGGGATTTAGGTCCCAACGGGATGTTCTGTGGGACACCGAGATAGAGTACCATCCTATGTGTTGGGACAGACCATCCTGTTAGTGTCCCAGCATCTCGATCAGGACGCCTTAGGACATCCTCTGTCCCAAGTGTCGGAACGGGACAGAACGGTAATGCGTCCTGTTCCATGAAAAATCGGGGCAGTCCCATCCCACGGAATTTAAAACCTTGCACCATAATGCAATTAAACTGTTGCAATACTTATCTACATTTGGTAAAAGCAACCAGTTTGAAAATTTTAAAGAAAGAACCTGCAAAGGCCAGATCCTCTCCAGTGACTAAAGACATTCAGTTCAATCATCCACTCTCAATGAATCATGCAGCAGATGGTGATTGGACAAGATCTGGATGTAAATATCCCAATGCACCTTGACTAATCAGCTGCCATTATGCCATAAGCAGATGGTAGGCAACATGGAAATGTAGCTTTCCAATCCAACCACAAATTGGGACAAATCCCAACTCTAGTCTGTAACCTCCCATGATGTGGGAAATATAAGAGGGCTAAGATCAATGGAGACACGGTAGGAAACAAACTCAAAAGTGCAAGAAAAGCTGACAATGAACAAAATGATGAGTATCCATAGACTAATTTTAGAGTTACAACAAGGCTTGACTATATTAACTCGTAATGAAAAGAATAGAAAAGGACACCACAATCCAAACAGAGAATGATATGAAAGGAAACAAAATAAATTGGATGGTCAAGGAAAATTCAGTTTTTATTAAAAAAGATGATTAGAATTAAAGGCACATTAAAAAATAATTCTATCTAACATCACAACTTCTAATAAAATTACATAAATTGGAAAGTAACTTATTTAAATTCAATTTGTACAATTAGTAAATAAACTACTTAAAAGGAACTCATGGCACAAACACAAAAGAAAGCAATGCAATCTACACTAAGGCCCATCCGGCAAAAAACACTAAACCAAATTTACCAATGCCATCAAAACAATTAAAGAACCAAAACTTCAACCAATGATTAACAATATCAACTTGGTGAACAAGAAGGGCAAGCAAAGGAATATCTGTGCAAAATCTTAAACAATCACTTTGATGCTCAAAGTCCTAATTTTATATGCTCATAGTAACATAATGCATATGAATAATCCATAAAGACCAGAACTTCTGTAAAATCTCCAGAAAAGGTTCAATTAGAAAACAATAGCTACCAAACTCTTTATCATCATCTGTAAGCACAAACAACCACATTGAAACAGAAAACTTAAGAGACATAACAGCTGCCTAACATGCATGAGAAAAATAAGAAGGCTGAAATCAAATTGTCATAATAGAAGACAATTTAGAAGCATGGGATAAAGACAATTTAGCCACAAGCCCCATAAGAACTTAGCTAATTTCAACTTGAAATGAAAAAGGACAGTAAGAATAAAACATCATCATTAGAGATGGAGGGAATAAAAGCCATTTCAATTTTTTTTTAAAAGATCAAAGTATAGCTATTAATCATAAGTTCATGCAATTAATGCTGACCTTGATATAACTGATATCAGATCAGTGAGGGGAAGAACTGAAAGAACATCTGTGCAACCATATCACAAAAAGCAACATGGACTCGCATTAAATTTTACACATCTATAATAATTGTACAACAACCAATCACTGAAATAGAAAACTTTGGGTAAAGGAACAGTACTAAAAGAAAAGCTGTGGCAGCAATTAGAGTGACAGTTATCTTGAAAGTTCATCTAACATTGTTATCTCAGATAAAATTATGTAAAATAACAAAAAAATCTATTACCAGTTTATTACAACCACCGAAAAACTAGATAGAATTATTTACCCCACCTAGACAAATAAAAGTTCCGGGGGGGGGGGGGTGTGGAAATGATAATAAAGGTAGCTGGAAAAGAATCAAGTGATTAAAAGGTTCATCATACACAAAATTTTCCAGTCTATGTGTGCATGTGTGTGCAACATTGGGTTTCGTCACTCTCCAGTTGGTGGAAGGTTGCTGCTGATGTAGTAGTTCATGAGTCTTGATCCAGAACACTACCACCAAACAGATGCTCTGCGAGGGCCAACCAATGTTCCATTCCGCTGGCCACTGAGACACCGCCTCCAAGGAGATATTGATCTATGGATTCTACCTCCCTAAGACAGAGTATACAAGGAGCCTTGGTCGTGCTGAAAGTGTTTTCCAACAAAAAGATTGAGCAGAGTGAGGACTATTGGGAACATTACCAAAATTAAAGCTAAGAACTACTAGAGGACTAATTGTGGGAGGACTAACCTGAAATATTGGTTGGGAAGGAAGATGGTGTGATTGCCTTCCTTCCCCAAAACCCCTGGGGAACTAAAGACTAGGATAGGAAAAAATGCTATGCCTTGCTGATGCGAGATTTAAACTAAACTAAGAGCAGAAAAGGAAAGGACAAGACGAGAAGAGAAAATAAGGCTTCACTGAATCATTACACCCTTGGCCAGAACCTCTTGCAGTGCCCAAAACCTCCACATCCTTCAGAGCATAAAAACAATAAAAATTTGGCCAACTCATACAGATAAACTTTCAATTCTCTTCTGCAAGATGTGTGGGGCTAGAGAAATTGAGCAATGCTTCTAACAGGTAGAGGGGCTTATTTAGGCATCCTGGGAGGCTCCTAGCTTTTGACGGAAACCTCATTGTGATCTGGTTCTTTCATGAAAACTGGAAGCATGCAGCCTCAGATGCAACGCAAAATACCATCATGATCAAACCATTCTGGCAAGAGGTGTCCCAGGTTGTCATTATTTAAGGCACTTGGATTGTTTATGGGGCATCAAAAGGTGGGGGGTGTATACAGTCTGTGCATGTGTAGGCCAGGATATGGGTCTCTCTCTCTTTGCGCATGTGTGAATATCTATTTGTGGAAGATTGAGAATGGGCACAATGACTTCCGAGAGAGAGAGAGTGGACACAGTGCAATAAAACTGCATCTGAAGACCAGGTGTCATGCAAGTGAGATGGTAGGCAAAGAGTAAGGAAAATGATAGGTGAATAAGTATGTTAGTCTTGAATAAGATGTTTGCAAGGTGAGATCGGAATGAAAAGTAAACAGTAAAGAACTGAAATTTCTTTTGAAAAGCTAATATGATAAAATCCTATATGTCACAGGTTCTGATAACATGTTTTTAGCAACAGAAAGTAACATAAAACATTTCAAATAACTTAATGTGGGAAAGTGGAAAAGAAACACTAAGTAGTGTTAAATAAGCAGCAGACCAGACAAAACCAAAGGTCATAGAAAAATATGATTCCTAAACTTATACTGTTACAACCCAAATAAATCTTTTATTTAAAAAAAAAAGAATTCAAATAGCATGACATATAAAAGAGTGAAAACATATTTTATAAACTGATGTTGCTTCCCTTGATGCTACAAGATCCATCAAACTCTTTTTGAGTAGACCAATCTAGAGTTGGATAGAAGACCACAGACAACTTCATATCAAAGTTACACACTGGTCATTTGTCCATAACTAAATAAAAAAAAAAAAGAATAGTTGTAGGATAAGCTAATGCACCATGAAAGAAACATGGAAGTCTACCACAGTGCCTCCAAGATATAAGGTTCTCTATTTGACTAAATCATCCAACAAGATATGAAATACTTCTTTATCACAAGTCATTAACTCTAAGAAGTTTCAAACATGATATGTGACCTAGATAACTCATGAATAATATATAGAATTAAATTACAGATGCTAATTCTGGAGAAATTGTTTGACTAGGCTATAAGAATTTTATACCAATTCTTAACTGAAAGGTTGGATCCAAGAAAAGACAAAGTGTCAACAGCCAAAGAAATAAACTATAGAACTACTAATCATTTTTAGTATCAATTGTCTCATTTAATATAAGTATTCTATACCAAGTTACCATATTCATGTGGGTTGAGCTGTATAGGAAGAGAAGATTTTGATAAGGTGGAAGGCCCCGAAAAGCCTACAGCAATCACAAGAAACTGAACAACCAAAGTTCTAGTTTCTTCTTTTTATTACAAGGTAAAACAGAACCATGTGACATTCTTCTATATTTCATTCCAGAACTTTACAAGTTTGGTGAGTGATGGAGATTCCACAAATGGTCATCACAAACAACACCACCAGCTGCCAGGCCACATCTCTCTTATCAGTAGAAATCCATGGTTGCTGAGGCAAAATGGGACGAACACAGGGATTAGAGCCTCAGAGGGTGTCTGCAAGGGAATAGAGTGAAGATTTTGATCAATGATGGTTCCCATCTTCAGAAATAGCCTTTGAGAAACACCACCAAACCAATGGGAAATCTTATATGAAGCAGCAGTGCCTCAAAACCAAGCACAAATGCTGTTTTTGGTGCCTGTCCACATTACAAAACCTACTGCTCAACAGATTCAATGGATTACATTGTTGTTAAAATGTTTTCATGTGCTGGTTTGTGCTGACCAATATGTATCATGCCAGGCCATTACCAGCACCTGGCAGTGGCACAGGTCAGCATGGCATCTCTTTAATCTACCTTTTTATATTTTTATCAAAAAAGGGATTTCAAGTACCTTTCTTCTTTGATACAAACGACACATGCCAGAATGGCAGGGGCACGATGCGGTTGAAGGTGATCAGCACAGGTATTGGCACTAATACCTAAACCCTTAGTTGTTAGGGGATCGAGAAGAAAGTATTAAATTTGAGATAATGGATTGAATGCAAGGACTAACAAATGAACTTTTTGGTCCCTAGATGTTCTTTCTAATATTTTTCTCTTCCACTTCAACTAGTGAACAATAAAACCAGAATTGCAAGAATTTCAGGACAGTGGGAAAAATGGATTTTAAAAGAACAGTTAGAAGGAAATACTCTGTTGAATTTATTAAACAAATAAATAACCCAGAGGTGCTCGTATGGAATTTGGATATATTGAAAGGTGAGCTATGTCTGGGTTAGGCTTGATGCATAGTCCATTAGCATCTCCTCAGCCTATGGCAGACTCCTACTCCCTCATTGGCCTTCCATCATCGATGCACTATTCACTACTGAAGATCTCGATCCAAACTTTGACCTCATGGTACTCATCCATCCTCATCCAAAAAGTGAAGAGAAGATTCCAAAGGTAGGAAGACGGGAAGGCTGAAATAGAACTTGGAATAAAGGACAAAAAGGTACACACGAAGATGTGAAACTGCACTGCATCGATGCTTGAAATGTTTCACCAAAAAAAAAAATCCTTTTTTTCGGTGGGGTGTAGATGGACTGGCATGGAAACAGAATAAACAGGAAGAGAAGCAAAAAGCAACCAATTTCAACCAAGCAGCCTTAAATAATTGATTTAAATTGTTTTGAATGTGCACATCAAAAGAGAATTTTTAACTTAAATAATGAAAGAACTGCAAGCAAAAGAACTTTCATGTTAGAAAACACTATTTAGTCAACATAGAAGTCACTACTCTTGATAGTCTGAATAAAACAGCATTCTGGATGTTGCTGTCAATCTGTTCTGAATGAAGAGAAAGGCAAATGCTCACATGCAAGTGCAGTGTTAAACAAGGTTAGCCACTAGCCATTGCAAAAGGAGTTGATCATTCACCACTTTAATAGGAGCATCAGATATATGATCACTTTGATCAAAGTGAAAAGACAAAAGAACAATCATAACTGGTCATAAATCACTGACAGTCAATTGTGATGGTTGAAACATTACAGTTCTCTAGTTATGTGAGAAAACAAATTCATATCTCACAATTCAAGAAAAAACACCTTTAAGAACAGCTACCGAATGCACATGTACATGTTCAAACTTTATTCGCAAGAGGATACTATTGATAACATAAAATATGACTGTTATGGTATGTGTCCTTTGCATCTCACATTTCTACACTGCATTCAGATCTTTCTTGCAAGAAGATGCTAAAAATTCATGAAAATCCACTAACTGAAAATGCACGAGTCGAAGTAACTAATATTCACCTAATATCTTGAAGGTAAATTCAACCACAGTTAGCAACATAAGTAACATCTAGTTCAAGATGGCTAGTATGGTAGCTAATACACTTGCATAGACTTTACAGCAGGTACACATTCAATGCATTGTCAGCATGACAATATACACTCCAGTTTAAGCATGTAGGCGAGTTTGCATGGGTTCATAATTGAGATGTCAAGTATGATTTCCACATAAGCTGTGAGTCTTCTAATAACTACATAAATTTGACTTAATGCCAAAACTAGATCTATGAAGACAACCACATAAAGAATGAATAAATACATATGGACGAAGACTATATGTGTTATGAAGTATAAAAATTTTGGCTGCAAATCCATCAGCAGCTTGCAGATATAAACACCAAATATTTAAGCCCTCCAACAGATCAATACTAACTGAAAGATACATCCATCTAACTCATAAGTCATAACATAGTTTGAGCTAGAAGTCTGCAATAGACATACAATGCTGAAATGCTTTTCTACCAGATCCAAACATTTTTAAAGTGGATCAAATCCTGAACCATCTAAAAAGCCATACAACAGAATATATTGCATTTGGGTCTTTTTCCTTAATTACAGGACTCATTAACTGCTGTTTCATACTGAGGCAGTGTATATGGGTGCAAAGGTCAACGTCTCTGAAGTCCATATATGTATAAATTGTCTTGGATGAAAGAAAAGTATAAGACGGTTTAAATGAGGTCAGGACCAAGATAGCTGAAAATGTTGCAGAGATTCTTATAAAATTCTTACACAGCAAATAAACAAACTATCCTTTGCATAAAAAGATTCTGATATTAAATTGCTTCCTACAACAAATATTGCCTACCATCATTTAATAATAATTTAAGGAAGATGAAATAATAAAAACTGATGATATAAGCACATTGTATTCATACACTTTAATAACAAAACACCATAACTCTGGCACTATCTTCCTGTAAGAACACAGCCAAACAAAGAACTAATATAGTAGCCTTCAAACTAAAATTATGTCTTTAATTGATTATACGAAAATCATGCACAAAAGGACAACCTTGCATATGTGTCGCTGTTCAAAGGCCAAACTACTATTCATATAGTTCACCTTATGACATGAATGGCTCTAGTCAGAAAGAAGAATGGAATCAGAAAAACATGTGATGCTTCATGAAGTGACAGTGGACAGATCTTAATTGACATCGCTGCCATTCAGCATCTCTAACACAGCAATAGCAGCTTTCTGGAATCGTTCTTTCTCTTCCTCCAAGATCTTATTTTAACACTTGCAGACTCCTTGGACTTCTCTATTCTTCCATTATCTCAGCAGAGGTTTGATCAATCTCACTGTTTATGTTGATGAATATAAACAGAAACAAGAAATTAACAAAAAGAAGATAGAAAACTGATTGATATACAAAGTTACAGCAAACAGAATGGTCAGCTTTGAATGTTTAGATCAAAACCCAATATGTATGTATAGATTAAAGAGCAAAAGCAATAACTAGCATATAAAAAATTATCAAAATTATGACATGCTGTAAGAGAGGAACAAAATTAAAATATCACCCTTTCTTTTTAACAACCAGAGGGGTTTCCAGCCCCACTCAATTCATGAGATAATAAATTTTAAAGTCGTGTGAGTAGGACCTAAACCCAGGTCACTGGTAACTACTCCCAGCAACTCTACCAATTGAACCAGTTGACGCCCATCCACTTGTCTACAGTAAGGCACTAGTTAAGGAAGTCGTGCTTTTTCCTCGAAATACAAAATAGGTTATGTTCTTTAGATTGAAAAGAACTGGAAGGTAATTTACCTTCAAACTATTAGTATGAAGATGATAACTAGCAAGAAGCTTACCTGGTCATCTTAAGCATGTTTTGGATAGCTATCTGCAGCTGCTGTGACACATCTGTATTAATTAATGGATGGTAAAGTAAGAACTTGTACCAAGATGAGAAAGCAAAATTATAATATCCCTAATGACAGAAAATTGCAACTATATCAGGGACTTCTTAACCCTCTATTTAATAGCACTTGCTGATCAAGAGCATGTGCTCAAATATGATACTGCCTTGAATAAATTTGGGTCAAGGAGGGACGCCACCTCCTTGCAAATGTAATATATCAAATCGATATTGATCAAGGGAGACATGCATCTATTTCAGAAAGCATCAACAACAGTATCATGTACATTCAAATGAAATGATAATCTCACCTTCTAGTACCACAAAAGATTCCATAAATAGAAAGTTTACAATCTATTGAATCTCTAGAAACCATCTTATGAAATTTTTTCTGAATCACATAAGAACACCTAGAAGTTCAGAAACTTTGTATAACTTGTACAATCAACCATCAAGCAAAGCATATATGAGCACATTTCAAAATGATTATGGTAGAATTGAAATAATGCTCTGGTAAACCCAAAATGGAATAGAGGGGAGAGAAACTATCAGAATCAACTTAAGAAATTTCAATCATTAAATCCTAGATAAAAAGGTTCTCAGATCTTCAAAGATTAAATTTTAATTCCAGAGTTACAAGCCACTGGCAACAATAAGATCTTGATACAATCAAAATAGAATCTGGAGAGCTTCCAAATATTAATTAAGGAATTCTCTTAGGTTTGCAAGAATGCAACAAGATGGTCAATTTTACTTAATTTCAATAATAATGATCTGAGAAACTTTATATGAATTTTACCAACTCTGTTAAACCTTCAAATGCAGAAAGAATCAACCAAGCTTCCCAATGAAGAGCACAAAATCCTGCTGCAGATGATATAACTTGAAATCGTATAATAACACAACGGATGGAACTGTGTTTTGCAGTGCATGAACTAAATTTCAGATACATTCAGTGTTAAATAAAGATATCATCAGTTAATCAAATATCAGTAAAGACTGCAGTAAAAGTTATCAGAATTGCATGGATTACACATAGAAGTTCAGAACTTCAGAACGCTTCAAATAATCTGCAGAACCTACCCATAACAAGAGCTCATGAATGTATATGGCAACAAACTTATGGTAGAAATTAAACTGAGAAAGTACTTAGCACTGTTTTAAATGCAATGCATATTGCAGCATATGCACCTGCATATGCATATGCGGCCCCTTGACCATACAGCACTGTTTATATGCATTACTATATACCGTCATATCTCATATGGACCAAAAAGACAGTCAACTTAGCCTTGCATGGCCTCAAATGTGGCCTGCTTAATATCATATGGCTGCATTTATTATTCTGGAGCTATATATACGGCCCAATCTTATGTGGGCCCATGTAGCTGGAGCTGGTTCAAGCTGATGGTTGGGTTTGTTGAGGTTCAGGTGGGATTGATATGCGTATTAACGGTGCTAAAATATTGATTTTGCTATAATTATTGCTATTAGATGGTAGATATTAAGTAATAAACACTAATTTTTAGTTGTTGTTCATATTAATATTGTTGTTATCCAACCATAAAAATTACTATCATTATTTCTTTATTGTACTTAAAATATTATATTTATTTTAAATAGTTAAAATTTAGTAATCGTGTCTGTATCCACGTAGCACATATGTTCCATGCAGTCCATTGGCCATCCACATAGCACATATGTTCCATGCAGTCCATTGACCATCCACATATCCCAGCCACTTTTTAGAACACTGGTCCTTAAGTCAGCCCAAAATGGAAATATTTCAAGATTAGTCCAAGAAATTATGATTCTTGATTCCTGGAAGGAAATTTTCCAGATATTTGAAGATCAACCAAAAGTTCCAAAGTTTGCAGGCCAAAGCATCTAAACATGAGCTTTTGAGCAGTAAATAGGGTCTAAGATGAAAACCAAACAAAGATAAGCGTTAAAGCATCCCTTATAGAAAACTATAAATTTACAACCTTGTTTCAGAATAAAGTAAACCACACATTGATCAAGTGACACATACAACTCTCTTCTCAGATCTTCTCGTACTGGAGAAGACTCCACAAGAAAAAAATTATGAATCCATTCAATCTCCAGAAACCATCGAAATATAATTTCTTAAAATTGCATGAGCACATTTAGAAGTTCCTGTGACTTTGAATAGCCTGTAAAATAAACCAGCGATCTAAATTACAAGGCTCGGGGAAAAGAAACTATAAGACTCCATTCGAGAAATTATAGTTTTTCACACCTTGATAGGAATATTTGCATATCTTCAGCCAACTAATTCCAAAAGTAGAAATTCAAGATGTTCAAGCATGGAATTCATAAGAAAACTTAAGAATTTTATCCGAGATTCATCAGAGAAACTTCCACTAGTTTTCTGTGGATTCTACAAAATGCACGAAATCCTTGCATATAGAAAGATTCGATGACTTCACATATTGATTCACGCAAATAAAAGGAAAGCATATTCCTTCCAAAAATAGCCTAAATACTATACTGATGTTAATCAAGAAACACGCTGCAACTCTGCTTTTCCGCGCATCAACGTTAAAGATTTCACAAGAAATATATATATGGGAACAAATTACTGTAGAACCATCGTAGCACTTAGATAATCCAAAAATAGAAAAAAGGGAATAGAATTTATTAGAATTCGTTAAAGAAACTAAAGTTCTTGAATCCTAAACGGGAAATTTTCAGATCTTTCAAACGGATCAAGAAATTCCAAATGCCGAATGCAAAAGCATCTTAACATGAATCTTTAAGCAGCAAATACGATCTTGATAAGATCAAAACAACAAATAGGCGAAGCAGTCGCGTATCCAACAAAGAAACCCAAGACTTACAAGGATTTTACGAGATTGATGATTTTCTTAGATTCTGGAAAAGAAAACTGATCCCAAAAAAAAATTATTAATAGTTTTCTATAGGTTCTACCGAATCTCTTGAAGAAGCTACCAGAACAATGCAATGATGGGCAGAGGTTTCCAACAAAACGTCACGAGACAAGAATCTAGGGTTCCGAAGGGAAGGAAGCGTACCGCAAAGGAGAGGTGAGATATGGGATTCCCCGTCGGGCGCTAAGGATTCAGAGGGAGAAGAGAGCGGGAGGATCGCCTTCGTGTTCTCCATCTCAGGAGCTCCGAGAACAGACGGACTGGTTCCAGCGAAAGTTGGAGCGCTCGGCTCCGCCCCTTTTATAGCCGCGGCTCTAAGGAGGGAAATGTCGGTTTCGAAATTGTTTATGACGACCTCCCATCCGATCTAGTTCGATGGACAACAAACGACCATAATCATGACCGTCCAACTGATTGACTTGATAACTTTTTATCTTCGTGCAAAAAACTCTTTCGTACGAAAGAATGATTCACCTTCTTCCTTCACGATGTGAACCGTTCGATCGGACAACACCTGCTTCAAGATCCAGTAGAAAAGGTTGGAGTGCGTTACGGGTCATGCCATTTCAGTCATGGATCTCGGGGCTCATCCTCAAAAATTTCAGACCGACGAGAACGGGCATCATCAGATCCGAAGCTAAGACGAAATGATCGTGAATCTCAAGGCTCACCCTCAAAAATTTTGGGCCGACGAGAACAAGCATCACCAGATCCGCCAAAGGAACTAAGACGAAATAATCATAACTATTTGGATGCTCACAAGCCTCTGAGTCAACTTCTAGCCGACTTCCGGCTCGGGATTCTTTTAATCTCTGAGTCAATATCTAAGCATCGATGGAAATGAAGTTTGTGATCGACACCGATCTCAGGGTTGGGATTTTGCCGACTATTAAAGGCAAGATCCTGCAATCTGCATTGACACAGACCTGATCAGGGCACCACCTCATCGCAAGCTGATCCCGACCTATCGACTCATCGATCCATGAGGGTAGTCAGTTGGAATCTCCCAACAAACTTTCAGAATATGGTCACGTGGGCATAACAAACACTCACAACTAACTACCTATGGGTCCAGATCTGATAATCGACGGGCCTAGGAATAATAAACTTCGGCATCTCCCTATATAAGAGGTAATAAAGGGACCTAAAGAAGGGGCTCTAGTAAGCCTACTTGAGTCACCACTAGCTCCCATATCTCTCTCTCTATCTGTACTCAAGCTTCGGTTGACTTAATCATCGGAGGATCCCTCATCGGAGGCCCCCACCTCCAATGTGAGCAGGCTTCTTTGCAAATCTGTCTGATGTCCCGACATCTAGACCACCCTCCACCTACGGCCACATCAGCACCTTCAGAGCCTTGACGTTTGGCACTAGAGAAAGGCCCCCAACAACCCTACTTAGAAAGAGAGTATACCGTGCCACTCCTCCATTTCCCACTAACCATTGACTGGCAGGGCTGGGGTGGAACCTCCTGTTCATCCATCTCACACAGTTTGGCGGAGCCAGAACAGCTACCGGTGATGGCAAAATCCCAACGATTCGATGACCTAGTCCGTTAGATCCAAGCACTGATAAACGTCGTCCAGCACCTTCAATATGTTACAGAGCAATGACAATCGGCCAACCTGCTCCCCAGGTGATGCCATTATGATATAGTCACCGAGACCAATCTCTAGTTCTGGAGAATCCTCATCGAAGGATAGATCGATCGACCTCTCCCGATCGATGACCATCCTCCCATCATGGGTCTGGCCACGACCGACGACGCTGACGGTCTCCTACTTGTTCCGATTGGGACTTGACACCGAGCTACTCCCCCAGCCACGGCAATCTCATCGAGATGAAGATCTTGAGCGGAAGATCTACGAGATCGAGCACCAACTTGCTGAGGCCTAGGTGGGCAGCGGAGGGAACGATAATGTTTTCAACTTTAGTTCCCAGCCACCCTTTATTCGCTCCATCCTCCAAGAACTAATCCCTAGTCGGTTTAAGATACCAGCGATAGAACCATATGATGCTCCACCAACCCCCTCAACCACTTGGAGTGCTACAAGGCCCTCATGATACTCTAGGGCACCACAGACATCCTCTCTACCTTGCCTTCTCCGTAATCCTGAAGAAGGCAGCGTGGACCTAATACTTCAAACTTCTGCTGGAGTCCATTTCATCCTTCGAACAACTCAGCGCCAATTTGTTGCTCAATTTGGCCACAGTCGGATCCAGCCAAGGACCTCAAACAGCCTCTTCTCCTTTCATCAGGAAGAGGAAGAATCTCTATATGATTATGTGGCATGTTTCAATACAGCCATGCGAAAGTGCGCAATCTAGACGAAGGCGTTGCCATGTCGATGCTGAAGCGAGGCCTCCATGATGAGCACCTCATCTACTCCCTTGACAAGATGTATCCGAGGGACTATGTCGATCTCCTGACCTGGGCCCACAAGCATATGCAAGTCGAAGAAGGCCGGATCACACATTGGTGCGATGAAGGTCGGACCCCTAATAAAAGAAGCATGTATGGGAGGATGCACGCTTGACCCAAGCTGAAGCAGAATCCTCTTGATCATTGAAAGCGCCAAGAGCGAGGAGTCCACCTCGATGTTATACAAGCTATGCCTTGTTGACCGCCCCTTGAACCCAAATCCTCATGGAGATCAAGGGCAAGGTGTATCTTCACTGACCTCTGTCGATGAAAACCCCATAACCCAACGGAATAACAAATATTGCCGCTTCCATCATGACTATGGTCACGACACGGAGGAGTGCCTCTAGCTGAAGGATGAGATCGAGGCTCTCATCTGACGAGGCTATCTCGCAAAGTACATTCAGAAGCAGCGAAGCTGAACCCCGGAGGAGCCACCCTAGCACTAGCCCGATAAGGACAACAACACTAACTGACCGACAGTTGGCATCATCAACATGATTTCAAACATCGAAAGCTATCGGGGGGAAGGAAATGGATTAACACCACTTCTATCTTCTGGCCTTCAAATGCCAAGGGACTCGAATGTACCGCTAGTAAGACTTATAACTACTCTTTTTCGTTAATAAAATTAACTTTCCACGAATTCCTATTTTGGACAATTTGAAGGGATCGAATGGCACTAAAGGGAACAACCTTCCAAGGGCCCTATTTGGCCCAAGTGGCGCTCCTCGCCCATGTGCAAGTCGAGTGCAGGCCAGGCCGACATCGGCCCCAATGGCGCTGTTTGCCTATGGGCAAGTCGAGCGGTGGTCACGACGACCTTGGCCCAAGTGGCGCTCCTCTCCCATGTGCAAGTCAAGCACAGGCCGTGCCGACATTGACCCCAGCAGCTCTCCTTGCCTACGGGCAAGTCGAGTGGTGGTCACGACGACCTCAACCCAAGTGGCGCTCCTCACCCACGCGTTAGTCGAGCACAGGCTGCATCAACATCGGCCCCAGTGGTGCTCCTTGCCTATGGGCAAGTCAAGCGGCAGTCACGATGATCTCGACGCAAGTGGTGCTCCTCACCCACATGTGAGTTGAGCATAGGCTACATCAACATCGGCCCTAGTGGCACTTCTCGCCTATGAATAAGTTCATCGAGGGCCATGTGGGTATTGGCCCATGTCCCACTCCTCATCATGAGTCGAGGGCAAGTACATCGATGAAAAAGATAACCTTTCAGGACTTCGACCGACTAGCTAATGCCCCTTGACGAGTCGAGTGAAGCTTTGAATGATTTTGGACGATGATGGCAATCACGTGATAGATAAAGAAGATATTTATTAAATAAAGAGAACATTTATTTTATAAAGGCAACATCGCTGGTACAAAGGCGACAATGACAAAGAAGAAAGCTATAAGATGGGTAGCCCCACCGACATCCTCGATCACCAATCTTGGCAACTGGCCTAAACTGCACTTCGAGGTCCTCAGAGATATTTATGCAAGAGGACCTCCAGCGGTGGAGGATGCTGATCTTGGGGAGAAGATATCGATGAGGGCATAGAAGGAACCCTCCCAAGAGCACATCCACCTCCAAGATATTCTGTTGAAGATGCCCAAGAGTTCACTTTGTTGGGGAGGAAGGAGCATCCCCTCAGAAAGGTAGAAGGCCCTCCTTTGGAGCACTGCATGGAAGCAACCTCCAATGACCGCCAGTCCGACTCCTTTGTCAAAGTGGTGGATATTTCTAACACCTCTTATGCCAAATCAGACTTCACGCCAGTGTATTCCTCCAAGACATCCAACGGCTGGTCAAGCAGCAGCAGAAACCTTTCCAGCCAGAGAGAAATGTGGACTACCCCTTGACGACGAGTGGAGCAGCACCACCACATCACAAGGGACTTTTGGCTGATATCAGCTTCAGGTAATAGAGGCTCAATTTATAGATGAAGTTGGGATTAAATGCTCTCAACTACCTTTCGCTGGCATGTGACAGGTGTCACCTTGGGGAATGACTTTAAAGACCATGCCTTATGATAGTCAAGCTTCCAATTGTCCATTTCCACGAACCATCATTATTGGGATATGCCAATATTAAATGCAAGATTTCTTTGGACTTCTTCGGCTATGACCATCCAAGGAATGACTCTCTGGATATTTCAGCCCACCCAAAATTTTGGATATTGGACTCAACCAAGTCATCGATAATGGCAACAAAAGTCATAGGATATTCGAATGATTGTTTGAACCCCAATGTCTGGATCGGCAGATCGATCCCTCGGAGATAATTTGGCTCAGGGGCTGAGACCTCCGAATATCGAGTTGGCAAAGCACCAACGAGAAGGAGGTATTCTGATCCAAGTTAGGATCTCCATAAACAAATTTTGGAGATATCTCAGCTCAGCCAAGATCTCTAAATATCGAGTCGGTAAAGTGCTGATGAGAAGGAGATATCCCGACTCAAGTTAGGACCTCTACAATGAATTTTAGAGATACCTAAGCTTAGGCCGAAACCTTCGAATATCGAGTCGGAAGTGATCCAATGACAAGAAGGGAATATCCTGACCCAAGTCGAGGCCTCCACGAACAAACCTTGAAGATATCTTGACTTAGGGGCCGAAACCTCCGAATACTAGTCGGCAAAGTACCGATGATGGGGAGATGTCCTAACCTAAGTTATGACCTTCCATAGAGAAAAAGTCTCATAAATGATCCGATGACAAATGACCGAGGTCAAATCAACCGATGGAGGTAACTTGGTAATAGTACGACTGAATAGCCAGATCGAAAAAGATCTTAGAAATCTTCTACAAACAAATTTCAGAGATATCTCGGCTCAGACCGAGACCTCCGAATACTAGTCGGCAAAGCGCTAACGGTGAGAAGGAGGTATCCTGACTCAAGTCAGGACCTCCACAAATGAATTTTAGAGATATCTCAGCTCAGGCCGAGACTTTCGAATATCGAGTCAGCATTAATCCAATGGTGATTAGGAGGCATCCTAATCTAAGTTAGGACCTCCACAATGAGTAGATCGGCGAACCGATCCCTCGGAGATATCTCGGCCTAGATTAAGACCTCTAAATACCAGATCGAATGCGGTCCGACAATAGAAAAGGGATGTCCAGACCTGAGTTAAGGCCCCATAAACAAGGCCCTTAGAATTGGTCTGAGGATGCGAACAAGCCCCAGACCTCTCCAAACGAACGTCCTGCGAATAATCGGGCGATGGGATACAAGATTAAAGACCAGTGAAAGACTTGGCCAAAACTCTCAAAGAGTTAGTTTGGGGACGAACTCAAGCAAACCAAACAATCAAAGGTAAAGGTAATATAATTTTGCTATTCATTAATTCAAAAAGTTTTTCAGAAAGGTGCCTAGGTGCCAAAAAAGCAAATACAAAATGGATGATGATCTAATCCTCATCCAAAAAGGAGGCTCCAACTTCATCATCGCTATTGCTGGGGAGAAGGTGCTCGAGATCCAACTTCGGGATCATCTGCTTCAAGTGGGCTTTGCAATTCCTTGAAGCCATGGATGAAGGTAGAAGCAGCGACATTAATGACCTCCTCCTCATATTTTGCTGAGGCCTTGAAGTCGTCGATGCAGTGGTCTCGGACCATGTCAGGGATCCACAAGGAGGAGCTAGAGGCCCTAGCACTTCCACCAAGCGGGAGGGCCCATCCTGCACCTTACAGGAGGAGTCGAACCCTATCCTGATAGAGGAGCACGAGCCACCCTAGGGCAACAACAGGGGATCGCCTCGGCTTCAAGGTCCTCGCCCTCTTGGATGAGGACTCCTTAACGGATAGTAGCCATTCTCTCTTACACCTGCTTTACAGACCATGCCGATGGCATCATGGTCACAGAAAAAGAAAATATAGAAAGATGGGTCAAGATAGTGGAGACCCGTAAGCAGCCTCCTTATATAGACTTGAGAAGATGCGGGTGCAACCATACAACTATTGGATCGTGCCACATGAAGCAACAAACCATGTGACTCCTCAATCCCATGACCACTCGCAAAAGGATGCCTTGGGAATTCTCACTATCTATCATGTGGCGAACCCCAATGGGCCCAATTAAAGATGATCTCTAGAATTAATTTTCTCGGATTACTCCTCGAATGGTCGAACAGCAACCATTGACACTTAGTCTTCCGAGACTAAGTTAGTTATCTGTTTCGAGTTGCCCGTACTTCGTAAATATATCAGGATCTTTGAGACGCAAAATCTTCCTAAATCATTTTGGTGCAATTTGTGAGACAACAAATTG
The DNA here is from genome assembly GCA_000441515.1 of Elaeis oleifera. Classification (NCBI taxonomy): domain Eukaryota; kingdom Viridiplantae; phylum Streptophyta; class Magnoliopsida; order Arecales; family Arecaceae; genus Elaeis; species Elaeis oleifera. Next base: position 172,235 of record KE504910.1, read on the forward strand.
GCAGTCAAATGGGATGGTGCGATGGTCCATCTAAAAATCAGATATCTCGGATTCGCCCACTCGACCAGGCTTTAAGGACTCTCTATCCTAAGGATTACTTCTTTCATCCGAAGCAACCACTTCGGATTTGAAAGTGAGGGACAAGTATTGTGGGGTCGTGCCACTTCAGCCATGGCTCTCGGGGCTCATCCTCAGAAATCCCGACCGACGAAAATGGGCACCATCAAATTTCCAAAGGAAGCTAAGGCAAAATGACCATACATATTCAGATGCTCACCAACCTCCGGATCAACTTCTAGCCGACCCCTGGGTCAGGATTCTTTCGACCTCCCAGTCAATATCTCATCATCAATGGGAATGAAGCCTGCGACTAACACCAATCTTAGGGTCGGAATTTTGTCGACCACTAAAGGCAAGATCTCGCAGTCTTTGTGACATGGATCCGATCAGGGCACTACCTTGGTCACAAGACGACCTCGATCTATCAGCTCATCGGTCCATGAGGGCAGTCAGTTAGAATCTCCCAACAAACTTTCAGAATGTGGCCATGTGGATATAACAAACACCAACGACTAACTGTCTATGGGCCTAGGTCTGACAATCGACAGGCCTAAGAATAACAAACTTCGGTATCTCCCTATATAGGAAGTTAATAAGGGGACCCAAAAAGGGCTTTGATAAGCCTACCTGAGTCACCACTAGCTTCCATACTCTCTCTCTATCTATACTCGAGCTTCGGCTGACTTAATCATCGAAAGATCTTCCATCGGAGGCCTCGACCTTCGATGTGAGCGGACTTCTTTTACAGATCTTTCTGATGTCCCGATATCCAGACCACCCTCCGCCTACGGCCACATCAGCACTTCTGGAGCCTTGACGCAATAGAGTGCTTTGAATCTATGCAAAGCAGCATCCAGTGGTCAACATCATGAAAGAAGATCAATCAACCTTCCACGCGAAAGATACAACCCGCACCCAAAATTATTGTCCGTTTAAGTGAAAGTTTTCCGTGACTAGTGGAAGACTCTTGGTTCTTTTGGTAATTAGAAAAAGGGAAAATCTTTGTGCACTGCGGGCAGTATAGAAAATCCAACGTAAAGCGCATCATTTTATATGATTGATCTACATAGCCACCGCTTTCCAACGCATATTTAATTCCTGCAGTTTCACTTTTTTGTTTAAAATCTTTGAATGATGAAATATCCCTTCTCTTTGAAAAAAATTATGACTTCTTATGTCTATATTGTGACATCCAGCATGCATGAAGTCATAATTTTGACGCAGGATGTCACAAATATGACCCAGGATGTTATAATTTTTTTCAAAGAGCAAGGATATTTTTATCATTCAAAATTTTTAAATAAAAAACGGAACTACAAGCATTAAATGCGTGTTGGAAAGTGGTTGGACAAAAATGTCTCTTCTATATTATGACATTCTGGGCCATATTATGACATCCTGCATGCAGAAAGTCATAATTTGACATAGGATGTCATAATATGTCACAGAATATTATAATTTTTGAACCATATTATGATATCCTGCATGTAGGAAGTCATAATATACCGCAAGATGTCATAATTTTTTTTAAAAGCAGAGATATTTCATCATGTAAATTTTAATAAAAAATAAATTACAGGCATTAAATGTGTGTTAAAACATAATGATTACGTGAACCAATCATATAAAGTCATGTGCTCCATATTAGATTTTCTACACTGCCTGCGGTGCACAAAGAATTTCTATACAAAAAATCTATACTATAATCCAATATTAATGTTGACATCTTTTTTGATGTGATTTAGCTTTCCCAAAAAGGCAGTGATTTGGTGTCACCGGACTGCTCCACTTGCTAAGATTCATCTCTCAGCGTAATTATGAACCAAAATTCTTGCCAAGAAGATCTCACCGCTCTATAAGATTTTCTAATATCCAAACAATCCCTTAACAAACTTGATAAAGTGTCATCTCCTACGGTTAGATCTAAACATGAAATTGACATGAAGCTCCCCATACAATATTTGTAAACTTTCTTTGGGATGTTCTCTCTATGTGATTTTGTTTAATAATGTGGATTGTGGGCCACATGCTTGCAAAAGATTGCCAAATTAAGCCTTGATTTAGCCTGCATTTCTAGTTGTAGGCCCTAAAAACCAAAAGCAACCTATGATCGTACAAACCGGGCATCCATGCAACATCCATTCTCAAGCACGTGAATTGTCCGAACTTGCAAATCGCGCATGAGAGATTATCTTGATTCATGGAGTTATCATGTCTCATTCATGGTCAAGATCTGATGATTAATTTGAGAATCCATGCAAGCTAACTGTGCCACCCCATTTAACTAAAACATCTGTCATGAAAATTGGATGCATAACTAATTCTCTATTTATGTTATTGCATATCATAAAAAGGAAAACAAAGAATATCTATGTTTCTCCACTGCAGCACAAACTCTCTCATCCAAACACAAGCCTAAGAACCTCGCCACCAAGAATTTTGAATCTTGGCCACCAGCCATTTCCAACATCAGAGTAGTTTATACCATCAAACATCTTCCAACATGTTCTCACCAAAATCCAACCAACCAAACTAAATGGGTGGATGAATGCTAACTGACTAGTTATGCTCAGAGTGCCCGAGCTGATCTACTCGGATGAATAAAACTGTTCGGAGTTCTGAGTCCAACTAGCAAACATAAGAGAAAACATTGAAGATCGTCGGATTTTGTTTAGTAGAGAACCTTTAATGCCCAAGTCAGGAAAGGATTTTGAGAAACATTGGAAGTCCAAGAGAAAGAAGAGCTAGCATAAGAGTGCACTTATTTGGAGGTCCCTTGGATATTATTTATATAAGATGAGGGTCAATATCGTTACCAAGAAAGACAGATATATGTCTTGACTAGCCGGTGGAGCTTATGTATTCTGCGGGTCTTTGGACTGTGTAGGGATACAGATGGATCGTATCGGATTGGATAGGACCGGATCATGAGTGATCTCGATTCGATCTGATTCTTTGATCGGATTTTGATATTGAATCAATATCTAACCCAATAGAAGATCGGATCGGGTCCATGATTAAATTTTTGACCCAATAAATCATTTGGATCGGGTCGGATCCATATATAATCCAGTCATAATCCATGAAATACGGATCTAGTTCGGATCCGATTTGAATTCGAATTTGGTCTGAGTTGAATTGTGGATCAAATTAATCAATAGGCATCAGCTATAGCTATTCAATGGATTACCATGAGTAGAGTTGAAGTTGATCTTACCAGCTTACCATCTAATGACACTCGTGATACAATGATTTTTAGAATGATCATCAACATGTGATAATTACATCCTAGAAACTATCAAGATATCCCTCATATATATATATATGAAAGCCGATCGTGGAATACAACTTGAAGTAAAATATCTATTTCCTACTAATCCTCTAAATTTCTTGAGTTGGAAAGCCTGTGTAGGTTTGATGCGAAGGATTTATTGTGAAGGTGAAAAGAGAAGAAGATAATGTTTGTTGGGGACTCCATCAGTTTGAACTAATGGATGCCATTTAATTATGGAGATAGAAAGAGAAGAAGATAATGTTGTGAAGGTGGGCAGTCTGCTGTAATTTATTCTTAGCCCATGCTAGCATATAATAGGTTTAGATTATATAATGAGTTCGGATCAAATAGGGTCATTGAGCATAAAATCTATATAAACTCAAAAATTCAAATGGGTCGGATTGGATCAGATTAAAATTCAGTAAATCCATACTCGATCCGAGAAATAGAACGAATCCAATTTTAGAATCCGATCCGAATCCATAGATCTTTTTAAATGGTTCGATTCGGATCTCCATGGGTCGGGTTGAGTTGGGTGGTGGGTCAACTCGACCCATTGGCAGCCTTAGGACAGCATATAATGTAGGTTTTTGGGCTTAACTGCACAGATGAGCTAAGTTGCAACGATCACCCATTAGGTAGGCAGTAACGATCTTTTAAGAAATTTTTTGTACATCATAATCTATGTAGAAAAAATATACCATTCTATCTGATTGGGCCACGTAGCCACCATTTCCAACGTACATTTAATACGTGTAGTTCTATTTTTTTAATTTAAAATTTTGAATGATAAAAATATCTCTCATTTTTTTAAAAAATTATGATATTCTATAGTCATATTATAATACCCTACAATCAAATTATAACTTCTTGCACAAAATATCATAATTTGACCACAGAAATCATAAGAAACGGAAGGACATTTTTATTATTGAAAAATTTCATAAATTTTTTAATGATGAAAATATCTTTCTCTTTTTATGACTTCTGAAATAAAAATTATATCATCCTATGTAGAAAATCATCATTTGATCTCAAGATGTTATAATACGACCATAGGATGTGATAATTTTTTCAATTTTTTTTTTATTATTTAAATTTAAATAAAAATAAAATTATAGATATTAAATATATATTGAAAAATAATGATTATGTGGTTCAATCAGGTATTGTGGTGTATTTTTTTATACTAGATGTAGTATAAAAAAAAAAATTTCTCAACGATCTTTACGGAGTCTCTAATGAAGGTCATTTGACGAGCTTTCGTTGGTCCGTTGGACAAAGGTAGAAGTAGGCGTATCGCATCTTGAATTTACGATCTCACGCGAGCAACAAAGAATCCAGCACCCATCAAATTTTTTTTATTAGCAAATAATAAATGCTCTAGCTCTCCTTTTTCTCATGTGGAGTTTCATGACCAATGCCCATCGCCATCGGCTCCCGTTCGCGTTTTCATATATTTGTCCCATTCATCATGCGTTGCATAAACCAATCGCACAAGTCCTCCGTAACGGTGAGTATGCATAGGCCAGTCCCTTCCAGGCGTCTGTTGAGGTTGTATATGGTGCATTGCCGAACGATCTTAGCAGATAACGTGGATCATCTTTAAAATAGATTATCATCGTTAAATTATTTATAATATTAATTATTATATATAAAAATAATATTATAATAATATTTAAAATTTTAATTGACATATTGAATATAATAATTAAATTATCGATAATATGAATTAAATTTTAAAATATCTTCAATAATTTTATGATGGTGCTCTTCACTCTTCCTGATAAAAAGCGATGGGAGCTATATGAATGTGGTGATAGCGCACATAAATGGCAAGCTGAGGGATGTAGTGAATTACGGGCAACCAGGGAGAGAGGATGGGCACACGTAGAAAAATCGTGAAAGTGATCGGGATGAGCGTGGAGGAGTTGTGGGGGGGATGGTGGGGACAAGAGCAAAAGAGCTGTGGGCAAGTAGGGATCGGAGGAGACACAAGTCGTGAGGGGTAGAAGGAAGAGCCGTAGGCAAGCGGTGGGTAAAAGAGCCATGGATAGATGAAGGAAGATGGAAGAGCCGTGAATGGGGCCACGCATAGAGGAGCCGCGAGTGGTACCAGGAGCGGAGGTGGGAGAAAGGATTGGACGATGAGTTTGTATGATTTTTTAAAAATAATTTTATCTAAAATTTTATTATAATATTATCAAAAAATAATAATTGGATAACTATTTCTCCGTAAGATTATCTAGATTATCTCATAGAAGATAATATAGATTGTCGAGATAATTTAAATTATCATCTAAAAAATATATCAATCATAATAATTCAAAAAAATTATTTAAATTATTTATAATCTATCTATAAAATTACAAAATGCAACCTTAAGATTTTTTGGACCGCAGCCAGCTCTATCTGTTACTCGCCAAACAGCCAAAGGAACGCTATAAAATTCCTCCGTCCCCTTGCGATGCATGTCCTCGCCAACCAAGCAATCGGCCGTCCAAGTCGTACATGGCATTTATCTTAAAAACATATATATATATATATAAAAGAAAAAAGAAAAAAAAAAACGCATCTATTTATGAACTGGCCATCTAGGTTTCGCTTACTGTTACCCGCGGAGTTGCTTAAAGGTGGCTCCGAGCCTCTCTTCTCGTTATTAACATTAAGCCAGAAAAAAGTGCGGCAGGCCATGGTAAAGTTGGATCTATATGTCTTGTACCAAAAAATGGTAAAGTTGGATCTATATGTCTTGTACCAAAAAAAGTTGGATCTATATTTCCGCGAGTCACCTGAAGCACGTTAATAATTTAATCCTGATCAGAGAAAGAACCGCGGGAATCCCCAAAGGGGACGGGCCGTCTTTCGCGCGAAAGAAGGACTCGCCTTCCTTCGCGCGAATCCACCGTTTGCTCGCACGCAGAGCGCTCCGAACGCGTTGCTTTCCGCTGCATTGCTGTCAAAGCGACCAGTCTATGATACAACGGTGGATTCGTGCGAAGGCAGGCTAATCATTCCTTCGCCAGAAAGATACACCCCCGACGCTGTGCGCAGTGTGCATATCCTCTCTCTTTTCCAGCCGGTGGGCAGCTTGACTTGCTCGTTCGCAAGACAAATGAGCCAAAAGAGGAAAGCATAAAGAGAGATGGGAAGTTGGAAAGGGAGCAAGATTCACGTAGAAGTGGGGTGAGCTCGTCCAAAAGCCAGCGGCGGAGCATTTAAATCAGCACTCGCCACCAGAAATAAACCGGGGAATTATAGCGGAGTGAGTCTTATATAGACCCCTCAGGCCTGGATTCATGGTGTACGCAGAGTTTTCCTCAAAATGGTTATGGATAATCCCTCCACCGCTCTTAGGGTGAAGTGGCTTTGGATCCTCCTGGTGGTTTTATGGTGGGCGGGAAGCGGGGCTCGCAGTGAGGGCTTCACAAATGGTGGGAGAAAGGATGACGGGAAAGCGAAGAGGCCGGAGTCCTTCTTTGACTCCGTCTCGGGCTGGAGTGGTGGTGGTGGTTTCAGGGGAGGGATTTGGAAGGGTTGGAGTTTTGGGCATTCAACTAGTTTCGGTGATGGCAGGGGTTTTAGCTTTGGGTTCGGAAGCCTATGCTGGGAGAGGTGCGAGTGGGTGTCGGTAAGGGAAGGCTCAAGGACTGTGTTAGGAAGGTGGCGCCGGTGGAGGTGGTGGAGCTGGCGGTGGAGCCGGTGGTGGGATCGGTGGTGGCGTTGGTGGAGGGGTGGAGCTGGTGGCGGCATTGGTGCGGGTGGTGGTGGCATTGGAGCCGGTGGTGGAGCTGGTGGAGGGTTGGCCGAAGTGGTGGTGGGATTGGAGGAGGTGGAGGGATTGGTGGTGGCATTGGCAAACGTGGCCATGGGGTGTCGGAGTAGGTAGAGGTGCCGGTGCTGGAGGCGGGACTGGTATAGGTGGTGGTGGTGGTGGAGGTGGTGGCAATGGCGTGGGCGTCGGGGTAGGTAGCGGAGTCGGGGTTGGAGTTGGTGGTGGTGCTGGGGTGGCGGTGGTGGTGGCGGCGGCGGAGGCGGGGGCATTGGTGGTGGAGCTGGTGGAGGAGGTGGTGCAGGCGGCGGCAGTGGTGTTGGTGCTGGCAGTGGATCTGGGGTGGTTTGGTGGAGGCGGTGGTGTTGGTGGTGGTGCTGGTGGTGGGCTCGGTGAAGGAGGGGCATTGGTGGGGTGCCGGAGGAGGATCTGGCGGTGGTTTTGTGGAGGAGGTGGTGCAGGTGGAGGAACTGGTTGGGGTTTGGTAGAGGAGGCGGAGCTGGTGGAGGAGGTGGTGCAGGGTTGGCATTGGTGGTGGAGTTGGAAGAGGAGGTGGAATTGGTAGCGGTGGGTATTTGGGAAGGGAAGTCATCATCGTAGCAAGGGAGTTAAAAGAACCATCATAAAGGAAAGGGTGAGAAAGGCATTGGTGGTGGACTTGGCGGAGGTGGTGGAGTGGGTGGTGGAATATTTGGAGGCGGAGCTGGTGGTTTTGGCAGCTCTCTCAAGAAACATGATGCTCTGTCCAAGAAGCCATGAGGAACCAACATAATTGAAGTGTGTAATTCTTGGTTATGATTGTGCCTTTCACAATAATGCTAGTTCTTATAGGACTACTCTTTGTTGCAATTCATACTTTTAGAACTTGTCAATTTGATTAGTAGCTAGTCTACTTGAAGTTGTTATTGGGGTGTGACGTGCTCCAACTTAATGAATGAACTGCTCTTTGAGATTTCCCTCGATATAGTCTTATGCTTTCATTCTATTATCATACTGTAAATTTGGTTCTCACAATCATCAAGAAGCCAGCTCTCATCTTCTATTATGTCTGGTTATATCTATGCACATGGTTGTGTGCCTCCTCTCTCGCCAAATTCCTTATCTAATGCCCTCTGTTGTTTCGTGAATTGGGTTCCATCACTTGGGTGAATCTCGGGTCTTGTTTCCTAATGGTTATTATGGTTGTTTTAATTCATTTTGTGTTGCATGTCCTTCAGAAGGATGTCGATATCCGTTCTCTCATATGTTCTGCAGAAATAGTGATAAGCCACCTTTTTTGAACTATTTCTGGTTTTTTTTTTTAGAACTATTTCTGTTTTTAGGATAAAAATTCTTAGATATTTGCAGAGAATAAATCCTCTAATTTGATAAGTACTCTACAACTAAGTCCTAAAGCTACCTAAATTTCCTTCTAAATTCAGAAATATGTATTCTTATTTTCATTTCAAAGTCTTTATTACTTTGGCATGCACAATATTTATATCAGAGTATGTTATTTTTGATACACAAGCTCGAGCATGTTGATGGTTGTAGACAGATGCATCATAAAGAGTATTGTAGCTGGTTTGATCGCTGAGAAAAGGGAATCCTTTCGCCGAGCACTGGTTCTTTCAAGAAGACGAGTATTTGGTAATGACCATGAAGCTAATGAATTTGGTGCCAATAATGCATGGAAGTGCCGGATCAGAAGTTACATGTCATTTTTAGGACAATAATAATCTCTCGTCTACAATTGACAGATTGAGGACCAGCACGGACCACTTTGAATTTAGAGTGGAGTCTTAATTAAACATATCACTGAAAGGTCTTCCTGTGATGTTTAGAAGCTTATCTATGCATGTAAGTCCAATGGTGTATTCATGAAGTCAATTATCTCCTTTTGTCATCATAGAAGTGATGAGGGGCAGGAGCAATGAAATGGCGTAGTCCCCTTCGGCTCTTAGCTCGGGTAAGTGCCTAGCAGTTGATTGGGGTTTTCGCAATTGCCAGGGTTGGGAATCAACAAAAGGATTTACGAGTTATTTGCAAGTTAAAAGGCAGGAGGGAAGTCCCATACAACAGTCGTTGCCCACATGAAACAAGGCCAGGTTCTATGCAAGGCTCCAGGTGGACATCAAAGCTTTGGCTTTGGTACAGGAATAAGAAAAAATGGAATCAGAATAACTTCGTTACGTGGAATAACCATGCCAAGAGTTATTCTTTGGCTAAAAGCTCGTTTGATCGGAATAAATTATTTTTTTGTCTATGCCTGTTCTTATTCAAAAGCTGTTTATTTTGTCTCGTTGCTAATGTTTTAAGATCGCAATTCATTTGAGTTCGGTCAAATAGCAACAAGTCTCTGCACATGTTGTACCGGAACTATTTGAGTTTTCTGCAATATGAAAGTCTCGGCAATGGATAACTGCAAAATATGAACTAGTCTCGGCACGAGACATGCAGGGATTAGTTGTTTGAAAAATGAACTAGTGTCGGCAATGGGCGTGCCCGGACTGGTTAAAACTCACCGCAAAATGTTTGACCACCATCGGTGAGTCTCCCCAAGAAGACTAGTTGAAATCTGCGGGCTATTTTTCTCGCGTAAAATATGAACTATTCCCGGCAACTGCCCTGCCGGGACTGGTCAAAACTTCACAAAAAGAGTTTCAGTAAATAGGAAGTATTATCTGCATGCAACCTACCGGGATTACTTGACGCGCCTTGTTCTCTGCATTCGTGGTACGGGGACTGAGTCCTATAATTCGCAAGCGTAACACCTAGAAATTCTACAGTTAATGCCGGTTTCCGATGAAATTGCTCAGTAGTTCATGCAACCTCGATTGAATGAGTGTCTGTTTAATTAAAATCCTGTCCATTTAAATATTTTAAATCGTGTTAATAAAAACTGCCTATCATCACCATTATACTTTGAGAACCGGCCCATACTTAATAGGCTAAAAGTATTGGGCTATCTTGATCGGCCATGAACCTGGGGCAAGTTGGTTCGTTCTAAATACAGTCTACAGTCTATTCTTTAAAAAAAGAAAAACAACAAGCATGTGAAGTCTACCAGTACTGGACCAAAGAATCTATTGGGTCTAGCCCATTACTATAAGACAGCTCCGGAACCTGAACCTCGGCGATTCCAATAAATTGGCGAAATATTTAACAATCTTGCCATGTCCCAGACGTGGGACAATGAGCCCTCACCCGATTCGGACCTTGAAAGATGGTCAAGTGTGAGCAATCCCAGGCCAGCATAGAAATTTCCAAGTCCATTGCGTTGTTATTTCGAAGGGAATAGCCCTGGAGGCACCAATCTTAATGTACAATAATGAATATAAAGTTGCTAACTACACTAACTTAATTTAAACAAAATATAGTAGTGCACACTTTCTAAACTATATCTCGATTCTTTAAACATCTTTGTTCCAGATGCACTTGAAGCAACATTTTTGCGTAATGATCCAAGCAGAGCACAGTCAAAGCTCCTTTGAACCATTGAATAATGTTCCATCTATTTGTAAACTTCTCATTTGCCTAAAAGTAACTAATTATTAAATTCTACTTGCTACAAAATTATAAATTTAGTACTTGCTACTAAATTATAAATTGATGATCTTTCTCATCCACGGCTTTTCTTCAGTACTGACTTGCATAAATCGATCGTCTTGATACCAAAGGAGTGCGTTATTCAAGAGAAACTATCAAATCAGGGGAAGCAATGCGGATCCTCTCAAGTTTTACACTGGAACTTGCGAAGACCGATTCTTCAATCACAACAGTTCGTAATTGGCACGACTTCATAATTGGATCAGACAGCATGATGTAGTATGTTGGTGAGCCCATCCAATCATAGCCGTCGCACCAATCACAGGGGGCTGTGATTATGGAATCATCCCTCTCCGATTCCTTTGTATGGATGCAGACTCCGGAGGATGTCAGAGAATTCACAATCTCTAAATTTCAGAAAATTATGTAAATAGGTTTTTTTAATAGAATCTAATATTCTCAAGAAGTAGGAATAATTCGGTCCATAGCTTCTCCGGTCTCCTATCCCGGAAGTTTTCTTTCATCAACTTATTATCATTTCCAACGTTGCCAACTCATCCCCCGATATAGAACCCCATCTACCCATCCCTACTAGCATTTGAAAAGCCTTTTTTTTTATGCGACCTAGCATTGAGAAATTTTTTGTACACCGCATGCAATGTAAAAAAAATATATCGTATCATCTGATTGGACCATCTAATTATCACTTTTCAACATATATTTAATATCTGTAATTTATTTTTTATTTGAAATTTTGAATGATAAAAATATTTTTCTCTCTCTGAACAATTTATGACATTCTATATTGATATTATGACATCCTGCACATGATATCATAATTTTTTATAAATATTATAATTTTGATGAAAATATTTTATTTTTAAATTTTTATAAATTTTTAATGATAAAAATATTATTTTTCTTTATGATATCTTGTGAAAAAATTATATCAACACAGAATGATATAATATCGATACAGAATGTCATAATTTTTTTCAAAAGGAGAAGGATATTTTCATCTTTCAAAATTTTAAATAAAAAAATAAAATTTAAATATTAAATACGTGTTGAAAAGCGGTGCTTATGAGATCCAATCAGATGACGTGGTATATTTTTTCTACACTATATATTATGTATAAATAATTTTCTATCAATATTTGAAAAGTTAGAAATACCTGGATGTGGCTAGTCCGACCCATTATGCACCTCATTACCTACATATCTTTTTCCGACCGCAAAAAAAAAAAGAAAGAAAAAAAAGAAGAAGAAGGAGACAGTCTATTGACGTACAAAGTTATCCATGGATAACTGATGTGGGCATCGATAGACATTTACGAGATAAGCCACGAAATCTTTCTTCCTTCCTCTTCATCATCCTCTCAAAAGATTAAAAAAAAATTATTCTTGGCAGTTGAACCAGGCAAAAGTACCAGCGAACAATCATATTATTATGTCATCTTCTACACCTTGTCCACTCTAAATGCGCATCAAACACCATTCATGTCGCCATGTTTGCATCTGCATCATCTGCAGCACATCTCACATTGGAGCCATGTTTGGCAAACTATTAGTTATCTGATGTTTATATATATTATATGATAGTTGAAAGATATTATAAGAAAAATGATTTGCACGCCATAATTGGTTTTTAACTGGTAGGGTTAAAATGCTAATGGTGACCTCCATGAATCATCTACCAGTGTATGTTGCACAAAAATCTGGTTTGGCAAGCGGGTATGCCAAGCTATGCACCTTTTTTGATCTCAAACTGCTTCGTTATCTAAGCTGCAATGTCAAACTTGTGTTGTTAGGATAAGCGCCTCGCATACCAAATCCTAATCTTATTAGAATATTTGTTAGTTGATCATTAGTTCGATAACTCTAAGATTTGGATCTATGTTAAGTTAAGCTGAGTCCTAGGTTTAATATATTTAAATTTTTAAGTTAGAGTGCGTTCCTAATGTTTTGTCTTTTAGAACAAGATGTTGGTATTTTTCTTTGTAGTGGGAGAGAGTATGGTTCTATAAATTGAGAGAGCATGTGATGTGAAGAAACATGGACAGAATTTTTTTATATATATATAGCCTCTTTTGTAAGACTTCATGGAAGATCCGAATGTAATGTTTCGATCTTTATTTTCTTTCTAATTTTTTTTCTTTCATAATTATTTTTTTATAATTTTTATAAATATTTTATTGTTTGTTCTAGATTTTGGACTAAGATTAATCTATTCCAAACAGTATGCCGTTTTATATGATATCAGTCGTAGACTTGAGGATTAGTTATTCGTATATCCATAGCTTAGTGTAGTTGAAAAGTTTTTAATAAGTCATTTGTATAGAGATCCAAACATATACACTTATTTGGTGAATCAAAAGTGGAACCATGGTTGAAGCTACTACTATCTACAACATTGAGATCAAACAATTAAACAACGTCAATTATTTGTATAGGAAGGTCTACATCAAGTTTTATTTGATGGGATAAAATTTATGAGAGATCCTAAATAGGATAAATATGGTAAAGCCACCGGTAACTCGTGATAATGCAAAAGTGGAGAAAAAAAGGTAGATGATCAAAATTGAAAATGTAGTTCATATCCTTATAGTGGATGTGGATGAAAATAATAATTATTAATATATTCAAGATATAATGGAGCCAAAAATGGTAGAAATGTTCTTGCAGCCGTCCAGATAAGATATCACAAAAAAAAAAAATTTATCTGAAGAGTAGGTTATGATTCTATATTTTTAAAAATATAAAAAAATAAATTAATTTAAAATGAAGATTTGAGAGAGCATAATCAATTAAAAACTAGATGAAATTTTGAAATTCAAAGGATCGTAAGTTCGACGGATCTAAGGATTAGCCAGGTTCACAAAAAAATCTGGAGCGCGAGTAAACCCATTAATTCTGCTCCTGAAAAGATTAGGATGGCAATATGTGCACTTCTACTATTGTTTGCAGTTCCTTGGATTAGCTTTTGAGTTTGAAAAGCCTACGCATTCTAGAAAATCCGAGAAGCTTGTAGTTGGAGAATGTCCATCTTGTCCTCCACGTAAGAACTGCCTGGTGGTGCCACCTTGACAGACCAGCAGCAGCCTCCTGTTGCAGAAGGGCATGCAAAGGCTTTAGATGTAAGTGGCGATGATGCTATTGCTTCTTCTGGCGCTGATAAAGTTTTTGTCCTGAAAGCAAGCATCAGTCCAAGAAGTCTGATAACTTGGAGGCTAGTAATTTAACTTAGTGACGGTAAAGGAAGAATTTTAGAATTGCCTCTCCAAGCATTGGTGAACGAGGTGGATCAACTGTAGTCTCACATGTCTCAAGCAATGTGAGGTTGATGCGAACTTCGAAATAAGGAACCTTTTGATGTATCTCCTACTGGTTCTACCAATAATCAGCTGCCGCATAGATTCTATGAATGAAGACAACTCCGATCAATGCAAGGTGCTTGTCAACATTAAGCCTGTCATCCAAGAGTGGTATCTTGATGAGAAGATCATTTTCTACCTCAACCTATCATGGTGAGAAGGGCTTACTAGCCACAAGCTCACCATTGATACTTATGGTGACTGGGGAGCCCACGGTGGTGGTGCTTTCTCTACAAGGATCCCACCAAGGTTGACTGAAGTAGTGCCTGTATTGTGAGACAAGTGGCTAAGAGCATTGTTGCCAATGAGCCTACTAGCCTCTGTTTTGTATGGGTAAGGGTTGATACTCTTATAAGCAACGATTGTAGCAAGCAATTTGATGTTCAAAGGTATAAATTAGATGGGTAAGGTTGATACTCTGATAAGCAACGGTTGTAGCAAGCAATTTGATGTTCAATGGTATAAATTAGATACTCAATCGATGCAGTCTCAATATAGTGACTATACAGTCAATATTTAGAGGAAGTATTAGAGAATAATATGGTTGGCTCCAAGACATGCATTGAAAAGAATGAGCCAATAAAAAAGCTCTATTATTTAATTATTGATTCGATAAGTTGTTACATATTACTGTTACTATAATAATAGTGGCAATGGTTACTAAAATATTTTATGATATTGATAAATTTCATATTTTCGACATAAAATTTATAATAAAAGAGTCTTGTAATTCATTGCCAAATCTTAATATTAATAGAATTTTTATCAGTTGATCATTAGTTATAAGATTGGGGTCCATGCAAAGTTAGGTTGAGTCCTAGGTTTAATCTATTTGTGCTTTTTTTTTGAGTTGGAGTAGAAATTTAATATTTTTATATTTTAAAAGAAGATGTTAATATTTTTATCTTGTATTGGAAGAAATGGTATAGTTTTATAAATAGAGAAAGAGATATATGTAAAAAAAATATGGAGAGAATTTTTTTTATGTGGAAACTCTTTTGTAAATTTCTTTGTGAGAGGAAGTCTTAACTCATTATTTTAATTTTATTTTTTAAATAAATTTATTTTTTCTCAATTTTTTTATAATTATTTTTTTCTCAAAATTTTTTATAATATTTTTATATATCATGTTTATTCCGGATTTGGGCTGATGCAACTAATCTACTTTGGCTAATATGTCATTCTAGCCCTCACCCTTCTTGCTCATGAGAATTGCATGTGTCCTCCGATAATTTAGGCATCTTTTTCAATTTATTTTTTCGATAAAATCAAATTTATTAAATTAATTTAAATAAATATATCTGTGAAAATAAAAAAAATAAAATATCTGACACAGTGATCCATAAAGCAAGTTCCATATGATTGGTTGTATGCATCCCCAGCGCATTGTTCTCTTCCAATTTATTTGCTATTTGAGAAGGGGTTGTGTCTTTCTTTTCGTACAAGAAGAGGGCTTGCTTACTCGAAGGTGTGGAGTACTTTGGTTGAACAATATCTATGGAGACATCATGGCGGAAATTAAAATTCTTCCAGTGCCAGCTGGACCTTTTTTCAAAAACAACCACCAAGGTCTTTACTCGTGCACTAGATCTATTTTTTTATTCTTTGTGGTTAATGATGTGGTCGCATGAAATGATTAACGTCGACCAAGGAAGCAGATCGGTCCGGCCAAAGCTTTCGGCCACCCGCCAAATAAAGAAACTGGGCAGCCCATAATTATTTAGCTTGTTTTAGTGCAGGAAAAGAGCGACATGGGAAATGGATCGGACAGGTGTTGATAAGGGGATCCCATAAGATATTCTTGGAGACCATAGTGGGAGGATTAGGAGGTTTATGGACTGTAAAGTGAACGCAAGCAATGCAAAAAATAGTGCGACACCGAGCATCTTGTGCATTCTTTATGATAAGAAATGTTTTAGAGCATCGTCCAATTAGAGCTCGTTCTGATTCTGAAATGATTCAAATGATGCCTCCTTTACCTGATAGGTCCAGTACTTCCTCGAGGTGTCTGCTGGCCCACCTTGGCTCGTTCTCTATGATGAGACTGTCACTTTTTTTTTTGCCCCCGAGGAATAAGGAGGAAGTAAGTTTCGTTACATGTATATTATACAAAAGATGGCTCCTTACAATTTAGGCAAAACGTTAGCTCCTTAGTCACAAATTCTACATGCTGAGAAAGATTTATTTCAGTAGTTGAATGCTTGTTGATAGGACAGAAGTTGTAGTTATGTATAAAGAGTATGATTGAAAAGTGAATGAATATGTTCAGATATTAGTACATTTATACTTATATTTATATTTTTTATAAATATGAATTAAATAATAATATTAAATGAATATCAAAATTAATTTTCATATTATTTTAAATTAATATAAATATAAATTAAATATTGAACATGCCTATATTTATTGTCAATGGATATGGAGACAAATTAAATACTAAATATATTTATATCATTCTATCTGAATGCAAATATAAGTTGGTGTTATCCGGATATAAGTTTAATCTTTTTGATAGAATTTAATAATAAAACTTATATAAATAATACCATCATAAAGAATAGAATTAGAATCTACTATCAAGAATGCGTGCAATGCATATGTCATCTACAAGAATCTAAAGTATAGTTACTAAACCTGTTTGAAAATTGACCGACTCAATGATTTAAATCACTTCTCTAACCGGATTTGTCCCAAAGTATTAAAATTAAATTATTTAAAATATTAATAAATTTAATGAAAATATCAATATCAAATATCACTCTTACTCTTTAATCTCAACGTACAAAAGTAAATATCAATTTATATTTATAATTGTAAGATATTATTTTTATTTCATGAAGATATTTGTCGTTTTTACGGTAATGGCTATGAAAATTTAGTATACCTACTACAAAAGTTTTTGACCTAATAGTTAAATGACTTCTCTTTCTCCTTTCGAATATTTAGACGAGCTATCTTTTGGATTTAATAGAGCTTAAAATAAATGAGTGAATACGGTAGGGAAAGAGATGAGCTCGATTATGGGTGAGAGAAGTTTTTTTCTCTAATAGTAAAATCACAAAATATATAATTTTAAATATCAAGATGTCATAAATAATCCTTATAATAGAATTCGGCATCCTTATTTTTTAGGAATACAAATGTTTTTCCTTTGGAATTGCCTCTTTGTTCTCCATCATCAGAAATCAAATCCATTCGATGGATAACCTATCCGGACATCAAAATAATCCCAAGGCTTTTGATGATGTGATATCACATCAGATATCGACCAGCAAAAGAAACTTTCATGCTCTAAACTCTGCCAATCTTAAAACTGCAAACAAAAAAATTTTCTATATTACCTCGGTCAACCTGGGAACGAAAGCGGATGTTATGATCTTGAAAACTCTTGCCGTCACTAAAATCTAATCTAACAAAAATAATATTGAAATTTGATTTGATATGGATTGATTGGATTATTTATTTAGATCGAAAGGTTTGCTGAGGATGGAGAGTCCGGCCTATAAACAAAAGGAGAAACATCAATATTTACCGAATTTGATTTAATAGAAGACCTTCCGATATTTACTTATGCGTAGTTTTAATGAAACAGAAAAGATATAAAGAAAGGCAGTGAAGAGGAGAATCAAGTA
The DNA here is from genome assembly GCA_000441515.1 of Elaeis oleifera. Lineage (NCBI taxonomy): Eukaryota > Viridiplantae > Streptophyta > Magnoliopsida > Arecales > Arecaceae > Elaeis > Elaeis oleifera. Next base: position 189,878 of record KE504910.1, read on the forward strand.
AGAAAAAGGTTTCTAGAGGCTCTCGGGTCTAGTATATATATGGGAGCGAGGGTGTAGGAATTAGGATAGTTGCTTGAACTGGATGCATAGTATCCCTTAGATGTACAGTAACTGCCAAGTTTATGGGATGAGCTATAATTATCCTACAACTATCTCACAACCATGAGATTATAACCATTCTTTCTAATGATCATTAACTATTGCTCTAATTCAGAGACATATAATGTTTCGTTATTGAATGGTCGGCTGAATCCCTGAGGCCCTATTGTTGTTTGGCTGGTCTAGTCGGTAACTATCATCGCCGACAAATCCGAGCCACATCATCCCATGTATCCAACCAACACGTATTGCCTCATGGTCATCAGTATAAAAATGTGTATGATACCACATAACTATGGTTGAATATTCTATTTTCTGGGTAAAGCAGAGATTAGGTAATCAAATAACTTGTAATTTGAGCATAAAAAACTGCTGTCAACTTTTTTTTCAATTATTTTCTACCAAAAAACTATTTTCAATTATTTTGGTTGTACTTACCTATCTTATTTCTATTCCTCTGTTGCCACGCACTGGCTTGATATCATAGATATTTACTTACATTTTCTATTTCTATTCCTCTAATGCCACGCACTACCTTGGTATCACAGCGACCATAAAAATTAACAATATTTGTAGGTCGCCATCTGCAGGAATTTTCGTTAATCGTGACGGGTCGCGTCCTGCTGCAATTATTGCAGCGCAAAGTAGATTTTCAAATAAAGAAGCAGAATTATATAAAAATCGATAAGAAATTAAATTACTCCAGATACCCTTGTCCCCGGGTGGATGACTCCCAGTGGACCTGTTACAAAATCCCAGAACAATCCGTCTACAAATTGTTTTACTGCCACTCTCTCTACTTACGCGTGTGAGTCCATTACGAACTAACTAGAATTTGAAAAGTGTTAACTGTCGTGAGGAGACTCAAAATTCGAAACAATACAAAATTTTGTCACAAGTTCGGTAACCATTCACCTAATTAAAATTAATACAAATACAAATATGAATCAATCAGTTATCAATATTTATTCATATTTTTAATAAAATTTATTTATATGGAAATAAAGAGAATTAAAGATACACAAATGATGAACGATAATATATGATTTATCTAAAATTTTTCTAATAATTTTGATAGATCTTGTCATAGTCGCTGCATTATTGTTGTGATAATTAATGATCGATATGATATAGCATATCAAGATTTACTCAATATACAACTTGGGGTATAATCCACGTGCATTTGAAATTTGTTTGAGGTATCTCGAATCAACCTTCTCAATTAGGTACAAAGGATAAATTGAGCAGAATACAAGCACCCAATCCCAAAGGTTGATCTCCCTTTGGATCCACCCAAACCCAAACCCAAGCACCCAATCTCAAGAAAAATTTATCAGATCCCTCATTTCTTATCGGTAGTTATAGGATAGGTGATGTCGTTATTGTTTAATTATCGCTCCTGAATATTCGAAACGTGGAAGTTATGATATTTAGTGGACAGTTACTCCATTAATTGCCGTTAAGGTCAAATAATGGATCGTTCATGGGCGATAATTACGCTACATGTTCGTATATAATTGATGTTCATACCGAATAATCATCATCGATTCAGATAGTCGGTGTGATCTTGATAAAGTAGTCGAATAGATGTCGAATATTACAGTCAATCGTAGGTTGTATGCCGAATCAAGTTAGTTAAATATCGATTTGATTAAATTCGTTGTTGTTGACGGTCAAATTTTATCGATCTTGATCGATCGAACGTTTATCAAATCCAAATTTCAAATTAGATTAAATTATAGTAATTTATCGATAGAAAATAGCTATAATACATTTAGTCGATTAGAAAATGAGAAAGAGGGCTGGTCCATCGAGCGACGAAGATGTATTTCAGTAGAAAAATTCAAACTTCAGTTATAAATTGGGTTGTATTATTTTTAAAAAAATAAGATAAAGTTACTCTAGGCACAAACACTCTTATTTTTTTAAAAATATATTATTTATCAATCTACGCGTCGGAGGGACGGTCGGAGCTAATCACGAGCATTCATCTTTCATCAGTTGTTTCGTAGATCCTGGACGACCGCGTCTACGTCCCGAGATCGGCGACAGCACCTATGATTATGGGACATGCGTTTAATATTCAGTAGCATAGTGTTGCGCTTCATTAAAAGTGCAGTGCTACCATCCTTACCGTACGCAACGTTCCAAGCATCGGCGCGCTGCGGCGACTGCCACGTGGGAGAAATGCACGTGTGGTGGGCCGGCGATGCTCGCCACGTGGCTGCCGTACGATAGGACTAATATTGGCCGTCGATGAACCGGAAGCTGTCAGCGAATGTCCATCCTGGGCCGTCGGAGATGCGGGTACGTATCGGCCGTTTTCTGCCACCCGAAATCATGAAAGCTGACTCCTGCTAAAGGACACCAATGACTGCATTTATTATTATTATTACAGAGGGCAGTAACATTAAGGAAGGGAATCTGGTTTACGTTAACCCGGTCCGAGTTAAACCTTAGCTCGTCCTTCACCTGTGGGAAGCTGGCGACGTGGTATGACGGGATGACGGAAAGGAACGGCGTTTGTTTTGGAGTGCGGCGCGCAGCGCAAAGCGAAGCGGACAGAGCCTGTTTGACCGTTACTCTCCGTTTTAAGAGTGGGGACCGTTCCCGTCGGTTGGCAGGCGAGACCGCGAGAGGCGGAAGTGGGGGTACGGTATGGGGCCGATACAAAGCAAAGGTTGTAGTGGACATCGATTAAAGGTCTGCCAGTGATCCCATCCCCATCTCGTACGTGAAAGGAAGCATAATGCAAAACTGACATCATATTAATGCGTGATTTCCCAGCCTCGTTCCATCATTACGAAATGAACCCAGAGAAATAAGTTCGACAGTTAATGATATCGTTATTTGCTCCACTCGCAGGAGGAAATTAGGAAACGAGTTTAATTACCCCAACTGCGGACGACATGCTCCATGGATAAACAGACCTGCCTTCAAGCTTTCGATGTAAAACTAATAATCTCTAGAATTAAAAAAGATTGTATTTATATTGGAACATTTTAATGTGATTGGATTAAAAAAAGATTTTAATCTTTTACCCCACCTAAGTTTCCTTGCAGCTCAAGTCTTTGACGCTTTTGTATTGGGACCTCCAATATTTTGTTCTTTGTTGTGCTACTTCTTGGACTATTTTCATCGTCAGAGACTTTTGTATATTTGTTCACCCAGTACAATCTCTTGGTATCTTTTCCGGAGCTAATAATTCATCCCGTGTGGGACTATTTTCATCGTCAGAGACTTTTGTATATTTGTTCACCCAGTACAATCTCTTGGTATCTTTTCCGGAGCTAATAATTCATCCCGTGTGGGACATGTCTTTACTATAATACAATTTTGGATTCGAGTGACATGAGTATTGTCGCTTCATTTCCAATTTGCATTGAATTTATACATGAGTTTTATTCGGTCAATAAGGAAGTGTAATCAAATACTTATGGGTTGCTTACTTGAGAGCAAGTTTAATATAGGAAAATGCTTTGTGAACACTTCACGGAAACAACACAGTTTTCTTTTCTTTTTTTTTTAAGGCTGACACAATAAATTGGACAATAAAGTCCTTCATGCACCGCTTGCTCCCATCTATGATGCACCAAACCCCAGTATGACACTCATTTTGCATATGATAAGGGTGCATGAAGTGGTGCTCTGTGCAGTAGGATTGTTGCAAAATTATATATTAGATTTTATCTTGATTTTTTAAAAAAATTCACACAGCATACACCAGTTTTGTGGAACTAAAACCTCCCAGCCTTGGAGATAAATTAAAGAACAGGTTGAAATTAAAACCTGCATATACTGATTTCACACTGCATGCAAGTAAACTGATGGTTTGAATCAAATCAATTAAGAAGAGTAGAAATGAAGTCCAAGATAAGGAAAGAAAATATAATCATTTGATTCTCTGGATTACGTTTATGATAAGTTTTTAACCAACCTGCATCTACAGGAGCGATAAAGACGGGAATATAAGATGAGTATTTTTAGGAAAAAAAATCCAAGTTCCGATTAATACTTCACAAATCACGTCTTAGGAACATATAAAAGAGAGCAAGTAATCTGAAAATAGTTGTGTTGCGGCCAATCCCAAGTTGCACTTATCGCCGGTGAAGAACTATCTTTAAAAAAAAATCTACTGACTGGAGTTGTGTCCGACAGAGATCCTTCGATACTTAAGTTAGTAAAGAGTAGTCGAACAGAAAGTTGAATGTAAATTGTGGCAGAATATTTGCTTAGAAGTGTCTTACCATCGCTGTTTCTTTATCTTCCTTTTATAGACAAACTGCTAGTATCTGTCTGTAATAGTTAAGCATATGGGTCCTATTTATTTCGGCACCATGTGATCATGGGGGGGGGGCGGTTAGCGCCCATTAATAATCGTGTATGTAACTGTTACATGCCTTTTGCGTGGGTAGTTTCTAATATACCGACTATATATCGATGATCTGAGTGTACCGATTGTATGTCGATAATTTTGATATACTGGATGACCATCGTCATCAGAAAAGTTGATTGAGAGTTGTCGACAGTCAATCGACTTACCGATTGACAGTCGATAGTCTGTGTCCATTGAGTCGATTAAAAGTCAGATGATGGGTCGTAGGTATTATAATCGAACCGAAACTCATTCGGCAATCCTACTTTGATGATCCATCGTCAGTTGCCGACATATAGTTGGTTGACTGATACGATCGCGATGTTGTCGTTAGGACACCGTGATTATCAATCAAATTCCGACTTCAATAAAATTAAAATACATAGAAAGTAGTGAGTCGGGTCGAATCCACAGAGAAGACAGGATTTTGATTTGAAATCTTTGATTTGCAAAGAAAATAAATTTT
>KE504910.1:195934-209783 GCA_000441515.1 Elaeis oleifera
AATTAAATTAACATCTATTTTTCATAAATACATTCTAATTTTATTTTTTAAAAAATTTATTTTGCAAGAAATTTAATTTATTCATGAAATTAAGTTTTTAGAAGATGTTAGCACCATAAATTATTAAAAATATCTACAATAAATATAAAAATATACTACTTATCATTGACCGACTGTGAATCGAGAAGAGCAGGTTCAATTGCCCCAACAGTTGCTCCCCACTTTCAAGTCTAAGGTGACTTGACACGTGGCTTGACAGGTGGCCTGACACATTGGAAGATGGAAGTTATATCTCGAGCTGTGATTCTGTAGGTCGATTCAGCTATAGGTATTAATGATTCTCTTAAAAAAATAAAGATCTTTAGCCGTTTTATCATTTTGATGGTCATACGATCATCATTGGGGTATCGATTCGAGGGGATGGCTATTTAATGCTGTAGTCGGTTAGGCGATCGGATGATCCGATCGATTTGATTCTGATTAGTCGATTGCCGTCATGCGTCCAGTTATTATTGGCTCCTAACTATTCATATGGATAGTGATGATGTGGCATGATCAGACCATAGGTGCATTGAAAGCTTCGAATGATGGTTGGTCCAGACATTGCTACATATCAAGATTTGGGACAATTTCGTTTTGGACGAGTTCATCCCGGCTATCGATGAGTTCTATATATACCAAGTCGCTTTCTTCCCTTTGAATCTTCTGCTACTATTCTAAGAGCCTGAGAACTCGCTTTGCAACCAAGAGCTTCCCTGTGGGTATCAAGGGCTTTAAAGGTTTAGGAGTCATCTTCTTCCCTGTGTCTTCGTGGTCTCTAGAAATCCCATAGCTTTGAGGTTCGACTTCTCCTTTTCTTTTCTTCTTCCATTCTTTTGCCTTCTTTTAGATTTCTTTTTCGCTATTGTCAATGGCCAGTAGCAATAAGAAGGATAAGGGAAGTTAGAATAGATAAGCTCCTTTGGGATAGTCGATCGAGTGATTCGGTTAACGATTCTCCTTCGAATCCAGATGTGGAGCTTTTTTCTTGTCCGAATCCAATGTCGTTTGGTTTCGGGAGCAATATCACATTCCGGAGTAATTTCAGCTCTTTACACCTAGTCTGGATGGTCGAATGTATTCTCCTCCTCCGGACCAGATGGTAATTTATGTAGAGGACCTTCGAGCCGATTTTCATTTTTTGATTCTGAAGTTTGTCCGGAATCTCTTATTATAGGATTTGTCCTGCTCAGTTGGTTCTGAACTCCATTCGGCTAATCGTCAGTTTTGCTTTATTGTGCCACATGATCCTGATCAATTCTCGGCCTTCATTCTTTCATGCTTTTTTCATGCTTCCTCCACACCCAAAAGCCAAGGATTGGTAGTTTTTTAATCCGAGAAAAAGTCTGTCATTTATCTCCAATCTTCCTTCTTCCATCTATGGATAAAGAATTAATTTTCTTTATTTCTTCTTTCCTGCCTTGAGACTTTTCTTTCACTTGAAAAAATCTGAGGATAAGCCCGAATAAACATAGTCGGGTCGAAGTCATCGATCGAGAAGACTTTCTTCGACTGAAGGACATGGAGGTCCCTTCGCAGTGGGAGCTATTGATGGAGCAGGCTCTCTACGACGTCGGACTTAGTTTGGTGCTTGCCGTAGGTATAGCTTAGTCGGCCTTTTACTTTTCACTTAGTCTCTTTTTACTCAATCTCTTTTGTGACTAAGTTGTTATTTTTTGCTTACAGCATGCGATCTTCGATGCGAGTTTCGACAGTTGATATCCTACAGTTCACCATCAAGAAAGGCCCCTGCCAGTGCAGGGCAGTCTCAAGCACCGAAGAAGAGTCAGCCCGATACACCATCGGTAGCGGTGAGTCAGACCGACATTCCATCGGTAGTCATCTCGGGCGCCAGCGTTAAGCCGGTCATCACTCAATCAGCCCAGTCGGTACTCCCATCGATTGAATCACATCTGCCCGTTAGCAGACCAGATGGGGGTGACGATGTCATGATCGTCGAAGCACCACCTGCCAGCATGGTGCCGATGATATCTCAAGCAACTCTCATGCCCAAACCAGGGCTGATAGTGTCTCAGGTGCCTCCTACGATCGAATGGATTTTGATCGATCGACCATCCACTCAGGAACGAGGGAAAGCACCGACGACTTCAGCTAATGATGGAGCTTTGACAGGTTTCACGGAGCTCTTCGATATGTAGATTCATGTTGGTGAATTGGCCTTATCGAATTCGACACTGGCGAAGAAGCTGGTAGAGGCTGCACTTCTCTCGATCGATCGGGAGAATAGCAGGAGTCGGACTGTGTCTGATATATTTCATCCTTTATCCGACTATCCTCAATGTAAGTTGATAATCTATCTTCCATCTGCCTCTCTTTTACTTATTGTTTTCTAAGTTGTTCTCTTTTTCATTTTAGCTAACACACAACATGCCGGCGCTAGAGAGAGGATGCCGAGCGATCGTGGATCTCCGTCGGTCATGGGCTAACAAGATTGCATCTGTGAATGCTGACAAAGCCTTTGATATAGAGCATCTTCAAACGGCGACTGAGCAGGAGATGAAGTACCAAAAGAAATCTTCCATATGAAGGCTGATTTAAAGTCAGCCCGAGCTGAATTACAGTCGGCCCAACAATCCGCCGAGTCCCAAGAGGAGTGAATCCGCCGAGTCCCAAGAGGAGCGAATAAAGAGGAAGAAACATGCGATCAATCGGCTCTGGAAGGAATGTGACGCTTTCTTCAAGGAGCTGGAGGAATAGTGGGAGAAGCATCGGGCCATCGAAGCACGGTTGGCACTGACCGATGCAGAGTCGGTTGCCGCAAAAGAAAAATGAAGTGGGCCCAAGAAGCTCTCAGTCGAGTGTGGGAGCAGGTCGTCGAAGATTACAAGGGGTTTGAGGACATTAAGAATAAAATTCTCGAAGGCGGCAACACGGCCTATTGGATCGATTATAAGGACGACAAGGATGCGGTCAGAAAGCTTTATCTGTATCTAGACCTGAGCAGCATCACCGTCTCAACCTCTGAAGGAGCAGAAGTAGAACTGGCCAATGAGGCGACTACTCCAATTGACGAAGCCGCACTGACTGTTGTGGAGCATGCCACAACTATAGAGGACATTGTACCAACATCAATTGGAGTAGAGCTGGCCACTGTTGAAGGTTGGAGATCGGAGCTATGGCAACTATTGATACAGTTGAGGAGGAGAGATTGGTAATCAGTGTAGATATCATAGGCTTTTCTTTCTTTTTGTTATCAAATTGCAGTCTGACTTTTCTTCTGTGACAGGACTTTAGTCCAATTTTGTAATCCTTATTGATGAATGAAAGAATTTTTTAAGTGTTGAACTTCTTGAATGTGACATTCATCGTAAATAGTTATTATCAATGTAGATGAATATCAATCGGACAGCTGACTAGCAATTAGCATGTCGATTATTAGCCAAATTATCGTAGAATTTGCTTATTAGTCGGATATCGGCCAACTAAACTTTAGGTATAATTTTTTAATATTTGATATATGGGAGCTAGCCGAATATCCTTCGATCGATCGAAGTTGAGTCGGTTTATCGTTCCGCTCGATCGTAGTTGAGTCGGCATAATGTTCCACTCAATTGTAACTAAGTCAGCATAATATTTCACTCAGCCATCGCTGAGTCGGCATAATGTAGTTGTTTGCTTGATGTCGATATGTAAAGTCATCTGACCAAAGTTGAGTCGAAACATATTATGGTCGATTAGTCATCGGTCATATATTTAGCGAAGAGTTTGTTGAGAACCGATCATTTCATTCTAAATATATTATACATGTGGATAATTTTATTGATAGTACATCCAAAGGTTATTAGTGTTCCATATTCGGGGGATAGACACTCCATCGAAAATCTCTAGTCGATATGCATCTGGGTGAAGGATTTCGATCATCCTGTAGGGTCCTTCTTAATTTAGAGATAGCTTCCCTTGATCCAAAGGTTTCGAAACTTCTACTCCTTTCAGGATCAAGTCTCCAGGATGAAATACCTTCGGTATGACCCTCGTATTATAATATCGGGCCACTCTTTGTCTATATGTAGCCATTCTTATTTGAGCTTGTTGCTGAACCTCTAGGAGCAAGTTCAAGTCGGCTCTTCGACAGTCTGAGTTGCTTGACTTTGCATACTATTCGATCCTCATTGATGGCAATTCAATCTCCAATGAGATCACTGCTTCTATTCCATATGCAAGGTTGAATGGGGACTCTTCTGTTGGGATGGAAGAGTCGTTCGGTAAGCCCATAAGATAGGGTATAACTCTTCCACCTATAAGCTCTTAGATTCATTCAGTCAGATCTTGAGACCATATAGGATTGTTCGGTTTGTCACCTCTGCTTCACCGTTTGATTGTAGATGACTAATAGAAGTGAGCTTATGCTTAAAGTTTTGCATAAAATTTTTTGAACTTCTGATTATCAAACTGTCAACCATTGTCGATGATGATGATGTGCGATAATTTGAATCTGCATATGATAGACTTTTGAATGAAGTCTTCCATCTTTTCTTCAGTAATTTGCGTCAGGGGTTCAGCTTCCACTTATTTGGTAAATAATCCACCGCGATGACTAAGAATTTTCTCTGACTGATCGTCGGAGGAAAGAGACCGAGTATGTCTATTACCCATTGTGTGAATGGCCATAGAGTAATAATTGACGTCAGCTGGTTGGCCAATTGATGCTATATGTTGGCATACTTTTGACATGCTTCACATCTCCAAACAAGCTCAGCTGAGTCTTTCCTCATAATGGGCCAATAGTACCCCTGTCGTAGAACTTTATAAGCCAATGATTTATCCTCCAAGTGATTTTCGTAGATCCCTTCATGGACTTCTCGAAGAACATAGTCGACGTCATTTGGTCTCAAGCACTTAAGCAATAAAAGAGAGAACAACCTTTTGTAGAGTTATCCATTCAATAAGACATACTATGAAGCCATCCATCTTAGTCGTTTGGCTTCTGTAGAATCTTTGGATAGAGTACCATCGGTCAAGTACTGAATGATCGAATCCATCCAGTTTGGTTCATTATTTATTTGTAATATTTTATCGATCTTATCGATAGTCGATTGTTTGAGATATTCGATGAATGTTCGATCGAGTAGATTGAGAGAAGTTGTTGCTAGTCGAGAAAGTACATCAGCTCGTGTATTTTCAGTTCTCAAAATGTGAGAGATCTCCAAATATTTGAAAGTTTGAGTGAGATCTTTCACCTTCTGAAGGCACTTCATCATAGTTGGATCTCAAACTTTAAATTCATCTTTGACTGATCTAGTAATCAGTTGTGAGTCGATGAAGACATTCAGATTGTCTATTCCAATCTTCCTAACAATTTTCAAGCTGAGTAGCAAAGCTTCATACTCAATTTGATTTTTAGATATTTTGAAATTAAATTGAAGGACATATTCAGTTATTGTCCTTTCAGAGTTGATGAGAATGAGACCGACTCCACTCCCATGAGCATTGAATAATCCATCAACATGAAGCACCCATATCAATTCAGGTTCGATCTCTGAAGTTTCAACTTGCTCTGACTTGTCATTAGATTTATGATCAGACTTATCATTGGGTACAGTGTACTCAATAATAAAATCGATCAAGACTTGAGCCTTCATTAATGGTCGTGGATGATACCATATGTTGAATTTACTGAGTTTGATCATCCATTTTGTCATGCAACCAGAGGTATCAAGTCGATGCAAAATCACCGTCAAAGGTTGGTCTATCAAGACAACTATCGAGTATACTTGAAAGTACAATCGAAGTCATTATGTCGATATAATCAGAGCGTAAATCATCTTCTCCATCCTTAAATATCTTATCTCGACATTGTAAAGTACCTTGCTGGTATAGTAGATAGGCCGTTGGGTTCGATTTTCATCTTTTCAGATGAGAACCGAACTGACTGCTTCTGATGATGTGGCCAAATAGAGATACAGTATTTCTTTTTTTTTATTTTGTGAGTAGTGGGAGAGACATCAAGTATTTTTTAGATCTTCAAAGAATTGTCAGCATTCATTCGACCATGAGAAGTCCTTCGTTTGTCGCAAGGTCCTGAAGAAAGGCAGATACTTTTCTACCGACTTCGAGATGAATTGGCTAAGTGCGACAATCCTTCCGTTCAGTTGCTGTATCTTCTTCTTGGAGCTGAGATATTTTATGTTGATAATGATCATTATTTTCTGAGGGTTAGCTTCGATTCCTCATTGCGACATGAAAAATTGAAAATTTTCTGACTGTCATTTCGAATACACACTTAATCAGATTCAACTTTATCCGATATCATTGAAGTGTATCGAAGGCTTCTTCTAAGTTTCGGATATGATTACGGATTTTAGTACTTTTCACCAGCATATCATCGATGTAGACTTTAATATTTTATCTAATTTGTGACTTGAATATTTGTTGGCTAGTCGTTGGTAGGTTGCTTCGACGTTCTTCAAATCGAACGACATCACCTTGTAGCAGTAAATGCCCTTGTTGGTTGTAAAGGTAGTGTGCTCCTCATCTTCAGATGCCATTCAGATCTGATTGTAGCCCGCGAAGGCATCCATAAAGCTCAAAAGTCGGTGCCTCGATGTCGCATCAACTAGCTAATCAATTTTCGATAAAGAAAAGTTGTCCTTCGGGCATGCTTCATTTAGGATGGTTTAGTCGATGTAAATTCATCATTTTTTATTAGCTTTTCTTGTCATTACAATATTGGCGAGCCAGTCTGGATAGTTGGCTTCTTTGATAAAATTGACTGTAAGGAGCTTGTCGACTCTTTCGTCGATGACCTTCTGCCTCTCAAGGGCAAAGTATCTTTTTTCTATCTCACTGGTTTAACTTTCAAATCGATGTTTAACCGATGAGTTATTACTTTCGAAGGAATCCCTGACATGTCGGTTGTTGATCAAGCAAAGATATCAGCATTTATTCTCAGTAAATCTATCTGTTGCTTCCACTCCAGATCAGGTAGTCGTGACCCAATTTGAATGATTTTGTAGGGTCGTCTTCTCTCAGTGGGATCGAAACCAGTTGTTCAATCGGCTCGCCCCTTTCTTTATTCTCCTATGATCTAGTTTGTCAACCGATAAAGGGTCTTCAAGTTTGATGCTTTTAGCAAAAATCATGAAGCGACGTCGGGCCAATTATTGATCCCCATGCATTTCTCTGACTCCACTTCTTGTCAGAACTCGGATAAGTAGATGGTAAGTCGACACCACCACCCTCAACGCATTGAGTCCCGATCATCCGAGTATGGCGTTGTATGTCAAAGGAACCCGGACAACCGTGAACATTAAAATAATGGTGCTTTGTCGTGGGTCGATATTGCAGTCAAAGGGAGAGTAATTTCTCCCTCCATAGTGATTGCATCTCCAGTGAAGCCGATCAAGAGGGTTGAGACTCTTCTGAGTCGGTCAGTCGGTAATCTCATTTGTAAGAAAGTAAAGTAGAACAAGACATCAGTCGAGTTTTCATTATTTATAAATTTTTTTTACATCATAATTATTTTATCATCGAGACATCGATAGCATCATCATGAGGAGTTTGTACTCGTCAGACATCATCATCTGAAAAGAGTTTACATTATCAAATCGTTGCTTTTCAGTCGACTCTTCTTCGGAGCTTGCCTCCTAGTCTCTCGATTGTTCGAAAATTATGTTAATGACTCCCGTCGTTGATCAGTTGTCGTTCATTTCCTCAGGTTGAGGTTGAGATTGTCGGTCGGTAGGAGCTTGAGCCAGACGATCACATCAAAATTTTTTGAGATAACCTCGTCGAATCAAGATTTTTATTTCATCCCTAAGTTGAATATACTGTTCGGTGTCATGACCATGATCACGATGGAACCGATAGTACATCTTCTTGTCATGACTTCTTGACGGTGCTTTCATTGATGGGGGATATCGGAGGTACTTTTCTCCCTCGATCTCTATCAGAATTTACGCATGAGGGACAGAGAGAAGTATAGGAGTCATATCTGAAATCAAAATTATTCAGTCTCAGACTCCGTCGGTGAGGTGAAGCTCCTTTATTAGTCGATGGTCGATTTGATTCGATTGGAGCTCCACTCTTTTACTTTTTTCTTCCGACCTTTTCCTTCCATTTGATGCCGGTCAATAGTGTCTTCATTCGTGTGAATATACTTATATACGCGTTTAAGAAGTTCTGCATAGATCTAAGGGAGAGTCTTATCCAGAGAATAGGTAAACCTGGATCCTCTCAAATCCCTCTTTATGATCGAGATAGCCATATCTTTATTGAAGTCTCCGATCTCAAGCATGGCGATATTGAAATGCGCTACGAAGCTTCTCAGAGTCTCTCCTTCATTCTGCTTAATAGAGAAGAGACTGTCGGACGTTTGCGGTATGCTCCTGCTGGTGCTGAAGTGGGCTACGAATGAGTGCTCCAGCTGCTTGAAGAATAGATACTTTTGACTGAAGTTCGGAATATCAGGCTCGAGCAACTTTCGAATGATAGCCGGAAAGCTTAGACATAAGAGGACGTCGATTGCCTCCTGAATCATCATGAGAGCTTTATAGCTCTTCAAGTGGTCGACAGGATTGTGGAGCTGTCATAAGGCTCCATTTGTGGTATCTTGAACTGACTTGGGATCGACTCATCCAAGATGCATTGAGAGAAGATGGAGAAGTGTGGATACCAAGATCATTGGAGGACCCTCGGCCATCCATCTGAAGTCAGACGAGTTAGCGATCAATTTTTTAAATTTACGCTCACAGTCATTAAACCGTCGTTGCTGAGAAAAGGCAGGGGTAGAATCCCTTGAAAAGTTTGAGGATGGAGAAGTCGAAGGTGAGCGCAGCTTTTTCTCCTTCTTAGTACTGTGGCAGTGAGAAAGAGGAGACCATCGGTGATGGTGGGCGGCACGATGGAGTGCCGGAAAGGTGAGGATTCGACATTATGGGAATGTCGAGTCGGTCGTCGTTCCGATGATGGAGAAGAAGATCACCGAGGGGTGCGGCAACTGTGCCTAGATGGCACTGTATGCACTGCCGGCTCTTCAGCCACTGATTGCTGTTGCTGCTGCTGTGTTTGCTATTGCTGGAGGTTGTGCACTGCCTCCGTCAGCATTTTCATCTGCTGTATCAAAACTGCAAGTTGGACATCCGTAGTAACAACCGGATGCAAAGAACTGGGCTCTGCCATTGGAGATGAAGGCAGAAGATCTTTTCGATGGGAAGACTGCCTAGTGGAGCCGGTGGAATTGTTTGAGCTCTTATTTTGCCATAACTAGATTATTTCTTTCCCTTCTTGGCGCCCCAATCCATTGCGGCCAATCCCTGGTTGCACTTATCGTTGGTGAAAAGCTACATGCAAAGAGAAAGTCCACTGACCGAAGTTGTGTTCGATGAGAATCTTTCGATGCTTAAGTTAGCAGGGAGTAGTCAAACAAAAAATTGAATTTAAAGTATGACAGAATATCAGTCCAGAAGTATCTTACCATCGCTGTTCCTTTATCTCCCTTTTATAGACAAACTATTAGTAACCGTCTGTAATAGTTAAGCACATGGGTTCCGTTTATTCCGGCACCATATGATCATGGAGTAGGCGGTTAGCATCCATTAATAATCATGTATGTAGCCGTTACGTGCCTTTTGCACTAGTAGTTTCTGATTTATCGACTGTATGTCGGTGATCGAAGTATGCCGACTGTACGTCGGTAATTTTGATATATCGGATGACCATCGTCATGAGATAAATCGATTGGGAGTTGCCGACAGTCAATCGACTTATCGATTGATAGTCGGTAGTCCGTATCCATTAGGTCGATTGAAAGTCGGATGGTGGGTCGTAGGTGCTGTAGTCAAATTGGAACTCATTCAGCAATCCCGCTTTGATGGCCCATCATCAGTTGTCGACATATAGTTGGTTGATCGACTGTGAATTGGGGGAGCAGATTCTATTGTTCCAATAAGTTGTGTTGCAGACAAGAGCTCAGTCCGTCACGTGAGTTATTGTCCGTTCTGGCCCATGGGCCTCATGATTTTGCCCTTTAAAGGTACCTCACGTGGAAAGAATTTTTTCCTCCTTATAAACGCGAGTCTCTCTTGACTCACAACCGATGTGGGACTATTGGTGTCCTCCACATTATTAGAACCACAACAGAGCCCCCCAGTCAAAGAAGACTCCGATATGTACAGTCCGAAGAGCCTCACAATCAGTCGAGGTGGACCTCGATCCCTATCTGACGCATCATTGTTGCAGACAAGGGCTCGACCCATCACGTGAGGTATTGTCCACTCTGGTTAATGGGTCTCGTGATTTTGCATTTTAAAAGATGTCTCACGTGAGAAGAATTTTTTTCTTCTTATGAACGTGAGTCCCTCTTAACTCACAACTGATGTGGAATTATTGATGTCCTTCACATTATTCAAATCATAATAAATTATATGAATATTATAAAAATATTAAAAAAATATTTATAAATTGTATCTACTCAACTACACTATAGTATCTTGTTTATGAAATATAAATTTTATTAAAATTTAATTTAGTGCTTTCCTCTTACACCAGGTGCAAATAGGATACTTTTTTGCCTTTGCCTTTGTTTTTTTTGCCACAGAACCAAATTTGCTAGAGGATGAACAAACGAAGCCCAATACAAGTGGAGAAGGAACAGGTATTTCTGACAAATAAACAATGCTCCATTGAGCCACTCAGGGAAATGGGAATGGGATCGTTAAGGTAAATTTGCTCTTTTTTTAAGAAAAAAGAAATTATCCAACGTATGCCTCGGGTGAGAGAAGAACACCTCGGAAAGTGAAGTGAACCGATTTTTTGTACCTATTTGCATCTACATGGTAGAGGCTTGGATGGTTCACATACTATTCATTCATTGATTTTTGGTTGAAGTACAACTTGAAAAATGCGTTTCAAGATTTAAAGCATCTTTAAAGATTGGTGGTGACGCAAAAATTCATAGAGTAGACTCCAGCTTCATTAATTCTTTTTTTTTTTTTTTTGTTCAGAAAAGTTACAATTGTATTTATGTGGTTGAATTACTTTAGTAGGGTAGATTCTTAAATGGCTATTAGTGTGAGCAATCTCTTGGTGCTAAGTAGTCTTCTATCCTTGATGAAGAAATTATTAAATTATAAAATATTTATTAAATATAAATAAATATTTAATTCAATAAATTGATGATTTGGATGGGATCATTCATTCCAATTCTTTTTCATTAATAGATTTATCTTTAACTTGTATATCAAAGTGAAACCAATAAACAACACATAAGAATTTTTTAAAAGAAATAGATGAGGGAGATATAAGATGCTCGAATATCGTTCAGGACTCGTTTAATTTGTGAGAAGTGGCGAGTGAAATGATAATTTTTAAAAAGCGAAGGAGAATCTTCTTATTTGAATGAACTTTAAAAGAAGAAAGAATACAAAAAAAAATTTTCATAGAAGATACTTTCTATATTTTGTAAAAAATATAAATTCATGGAGAAAATGGGTTTCAAGATTTTTGATGGGATAAAAATTGATTATTTTTTTTCAAAATATTTTTTAATATTATCTTTATAAATATTAATATAATATTATATTGATACCATGCTAATATTTATATTCTATAATACGATATTTATATTAATATAAATAATATGATATTTATAATATATTAATATTTTTATATTTATATTAATATAATATTTATATTAAATATTATATTAATATATATATTACCAAATTTATTACATCAAAATATTAATATTATATCCACAAATATATATATATATATTATATTAATATTAATATTAATATTATATTAATATTTATATAGAGTTTGAGAGAAAAAATATATGATGTTATATCTATTAAGAGTATAATAGATATTTACATATTTTTTTAAAAAAATAGGTATCCAATCAAACATAAATTATTCTAAATAATTATTTTTCATAATCAATCAAATATATCAAATTTATATTTCAAGCATCATATATTTTCAAGAAGTAAATTTTTGAAAATAATTTTTTATGAATTTTTTTTTTTCTGTAAATCAAACAGAGTTCTCGGTAAAAATCTTAATGCACAAAAGAATGTTCGTGAGGTATCTTGCATGCGCACATCTAATGCTTGATTTGGAGCAGTCCATCATACAAAGACGTGTTTACGTGCTCATAAATCAATAATGATTAAACGGCCCCAAAGAGGCTCCTTGTTTTTGTTTTGGAGAAAAGTTCTTTGCCTCGTGGCTTAAGCGGTTACACGTACAAGTCGCCATGCCAGAAAAAGATGGGTCCGATAGGCTTTCCATGTGAACCAGTAGAGGTCCCCAAAGCATTTTCCTGCTCCAGTTAATCACATATCCAAGGAAGGAATGAAACCCATGTCTGGGTACACGCACCAAAACAAATAAATGATATTTAACTAGTTTTGCAAAAATATAATAAAAATTCCTCATTCATCGGAGATACTATCAGTATATTTGTTAATAATTTTAATTTTTTTGATAAATAATCATTTCATATAATTTTATATAAATATAATCTAAAAATTTTAAAAAATTTTTTGATAGAACATCGGCAACAGAAAGACATCAGTCTAAATTCTACCATAAACAACGAATGAGACCATCCATTCCATCGTATTGTTTGTCCCTGAATAAATATATTGTATCTCATAGAAAGAACATCCCCACAATGTTTGAAGTTTTTTATTTTTGAGCTACGTAAAGCCATCTCCACCTTTTTTTTTTAATCAATAATTAATCAAATTATACCGGGAAATCTTCAATGGTGCAACCTTTATTATTTCCTATTGGCACAAGAAAACATTTTACATAAAAAGTTCCTCGGATTCAGATCACCTTGGCGAAGCAGGTGATGGCTCAACCAAATCATCTTCGTGTCGCACCATTTCCTTTGTTTTTGCACGAATTTTGCAGCAGAAATCAAGTATCGACTCTTGGAAGATGCTCGCGAAGGTCCGGATCCATGGACCACCCTCGACGGGAGCATCATGTCGTCTCGATTGGACGGGCGCGGTAGACGCCTCCCCTACTTTACTAAGAGCAATCCCTTGCGATGAGACCTAAGAGCTAAAAAAGGAAGGTAAAGGTAATGAAGACACGCGTCAGTTGGTGTGGGGCCCTTCCGGTCAGCTTTGTCCTTTTCTGATATCACTGTCGTCACCTTTCCTTTCCTGTTCAACCAACGGAAAAGATGCCCCTTCGCTGCCACCCTGGTCCCACCACTGACGAATCATCTGCACCGTCCAACTTTCTGGGCCCACTCGTGAATGGGACTATTTCTCATCTTCTACCATCCATTTGGCTCGTGTTCGTGATTTTGCACCCGTAGTCCTCCTGATGGTCCCAGCTATGGACTCATGGTGGTCGGTAGTGATCCTCGAGAACGCCATCACCGACGGCAGTTGCTTGGTTTAAATTGTTGGGTAAAATATGTGAGCATGGGTTTCTCCTTCCTTTTTTTTTTTTTTTCCTTCTTACATCCGTTTCCCACCGGTAAAAACAAAGCAAAGCGCAGAAGGGAAAGAGGATCATACGCGTCCATCGACGGTCTGCATCATAAGCTGGATTTAGTTCCCGTTTCTGTTCTGGTGCATTGTACACGGTTCCGAAAATAACATGGAGTACAAAAAGGGGTCCCATCCACCAGAGCCTGTTTTCGAGCATTATGTTGTATGTACCAACCGTATTCAATACGTATTTTATTTATTTATTTATTTTCTGACAGTCATGAATAGGAGGAGGAGTATTTCAGAAGCCACGCTGCTGCTCTGATTTTGATGCAAGCAGCCAGAAAAAGGAGAGAGGGAGACTGAGAGGATAGGTGGGGGGGGGGGGAGACGAG
>KE504910.1:210065-222026 GCA_000441515.1 Elaeis oleifera
AGGAGGAGGAGGAGAGAAGGCAGAGGTGGGTTTTCTGCTCCATCCTCTGGTCTGTTGGGTAGCAGGCCTCTTTTGTTTCATGCATTCATGGTCTCTTGTCATATGCCCTCTTGGATTTAGCCTTCGAGAACTCGTGAAATCTGCTGTTTTCCTTTTCCATTTATTCTATGACTTAATGTCTCTTTTTAGTCCATTTGTGGAGGTGCCGCTTCTGGGTTCCATTTTCGGTTTTGGGGCATCGGGTCTATTTCCAATCCATTTTCTTTATTTTTATTTTTTGCTTCTTCCTTTTCGTTTTGTTTACTTGGTTTTTTTTTTTTTGCTCCCCCTTTTGATCTTTCAGATTCTTAGTTTTATGTTTCCAAATCTGTCATAATCTTTCTTTTACTGCTGATTTAAAGTTGCTCCTGTGGTGATGCGATCTTGAGCCCTCTTTTGATGCATCCGTTTTACCCGTGCTTGTCTTTAGATTAACAATTGGATGACTGTCTATTTCCTCCGTCATCTACTTGTATGCATGGCTCCTGTGGTGTTACAAGTCTCTGTTTTGATGCCTACATTCCTCGATGTATCTCAATCCATCTTCTTTTCTAAAACTTTTGCGTTTTTCCTTGTTTCTGATGTCTTTTCTGTGCATTCATGGAATTCTTTTCCATATTAAACATGAATCATCATCCGAACATATCTCTAGAGACGTGATCATTTATGGAATGAATCTTTATATTGATGTACCCTTTCAGAGCAAGATATGTGGACAATTTCAATTTGTAGTCTTTATCTGTGGGACTGTGATCATCCTTCTTTCTTAAATTCCTTTCGATCGACGTATGCTTATTATCTGGTTTATTCCACTCCACTAAAAGGTTTCTTTGCCACCATTTTTGTGGGCACAGGATTCTCTTGTTCTCTAGGTGGGAGGAGGGAAGTAGGTTTGAGATAATGCTGAGGCAGAGGAGGAGGCCGGTGCAGGGGGAGCAAGGAAAAGGCCACCTGATGCCCGATAGCGTGGTGCAGAAGGCCAGGAGCACCTCCTTCTTCAGCGTCCCCGGCCTCTTTGTGGGGTTCAGCGCCAAGGGCTCCCCAGATTCCGAATCGGCGAGGAGCCCTACCTCTCCCTTGGACTACAAGGTCTTTTCCAATCTGGGCGGCTCCTTCGTGAGGTCCCCTAGATCCCCAGGCCCTGAGGGGCAGCCAAGGAGCTGGGACTGCACCAGGGTGGGCCTCGGCCTCGTGGATTCTCTCAACGACGAGTCCAAGGCTGGTGGCAGGGTGCTGGGGTTGTCTGAGAGCAAGAACATTCTGCTCGGATCACAGCTGAGGATTAACATCCCAACCCCCAAAACCCTCCTGGATCCCAGCAGGGACGAGCCTCTGGGACCGGCTCCCAATTCCCTGCCTGATAACGTCCGGGTTTCTGCACAAGCTCACATAGGATCGCCTTCCTCCCGATCCGGTTGCTCGAAACCGGCCGTAGGATCCAAAGGAGCTGAATTGGAGCCGGGGCAGTTGGGAAAAACTCGATCTTGGTCCGCCGATATCGGTAGATCATCGCTTCCCTGACTCGTTTATGTACCGAAGTCCCAAGTCCAGTTCCGAAATTTTCCATCCGATTCGAAGAATTCCACACTGGATGCTTCTCGATTAGTTAGCAAGCCCACCAATTTGGACAATCTTTCGGGGTCTCTCCCGATATCCTTTGGCTCGTCTCGTGGATTCATCTCTTCTCTCTCTGCGAGCGAGATCGAGCTATCGGAGGACTATACCTGCATAATTTCCCATGGTCCTAACCCTAAGACAACCCATATTTATGGGGATTGCATTCTTGAAAGCCACCCAATTCACTCACCGGATTCTAAGAATAAGCTTGGAAAAGAGGGGGGAGGCTCTTCTTGGCTGGTCAAGTGCCCCATGGATTCGCCACCCTCTCCCTCTAATGATTTTTGAGCCGCTGTTTCTTTTGCAAGAAGAAATTAGAGGGGAAGGACATCTACATGTATAGGTTAGTCTTCTGATGCTCTCTGTTTTCTTTGACACGTAATTTTACTCCTTTAAGCACTCTATTTGTTTCTTTTATCACATGAACATGAATCTAACTGCCTCTTTTACGAAGTTAGCAGTATCAGTTTCAGAAAAATTTCTTCTATGCATTGCAGAGGAGAGAAAGCATTCTGTAGCTGCAATTGCCGGGAGCAGGAAATTTTGATTGAAGAGGAAACGGAGAAGCCAGCAACTGAGGATTGTTCCGATTCTTCTGGTTCGTCATTCCATGAGGAGATTTTCCTCGCTGGGATGGTCGTGGCGTCGTAGGCTGGGGGGATTGATTGAGGAGTGCCAACCCATTAGTATTTGAGTGGTGAGACTCCAAGGTGAACAATTCGATCATCTGTTTATCAAGAGCTGTTTGTGTGAGTCTGTAGCGGCCATGGATGATCACCATGTACATTCATCTGTTTGCTGCTGTTGTTTCTGCACTCATGGTGATATTGGTGGGTTGTGGCTGGATATTGCCCTCTTTTGTTCTCTTTTTCCCAGAGATTTGGATCATGGATAATCTTTTCATTCTATTATAGTTTTAATCGGAAGGATTGTTGGCGACTGCATGATCTCCCATTATTTTTTTTCCTTTCTTCCTTCCCTTGCAGCAGTTAATGTAATATCTCCAAGAACTTTATAAGTTAATGAGTATGAGCTATTTTTAGGTATCTTATATATTTCATTTGCTTATGTTCTGCTTGTTTCTTTATTGTTGGATACTGTCTTTGCATTCAAACATTGATGGAATTATTCATAGCATGGAGTACTTAATTTACAGAGACTCTGGTTATCACAAACCATTTCAGAAACTGATATTGATTCTATGGTGATGTCTGATGTCCTTCTCCCTTACACGCACTCTCTCTCACATACCTTATATTGGAATTTAACCGTGTGTTCATCTCTAGGTCTCTACTGTGTAACTGGATGTTTCTCTGTTGATCCACCGGTTATCCCAGTTGATGATTCTGCTGAATTATTGTGTTATAGAATGATAAGATTCTTGACCGTAATAGTTTTATCAGAAAGCTCAGAAGTAGTTGTTAGCTGATCTGACCAAATGAGCTTAATTGCCTTACGCTGCTTATAAGAAACATTTCTTTCGAACATTATGTGAAATTATCCCCGCACCCGAGTCACATTATCTTCTGTCAAACTGTATATTTGCTGCCGCACCCGAGTCACATTAACTTCTGTGAGACTGTATATTTGCCGCCGATCTTTTCGTCTGAGATCGGTCGCTAAATAAGATGTGGTCGAAGTGAAACCATCGTTGGAATTTTATCCGAACACTTACAAAAAAGTTCTCACTGGGGATGTTCTTTGATGAAAATCCTCTGATGCTTAAGTCGGGAGACGCTTAAGTCAGGAGACGGAGAATAATGAGAAGAAAGGATGAGGAGTTGATTGCGTATTTGGAGGATTTTGAAGTTTAATTTATAGAGGAGGAGTTTGAGTTGTATCCATCTCGGAGTCTTGATGATTTTGAAATTTATCGCACAGATAGATTCGGAGAAGATATTTTTTTTATGGAAGATTTGATCATAAATGAGTTCTACTCTATTTGGATTTTTTCAGTTTGAAAGAGCGTCAGATCTGATATGAAAATTAGCTCGGCTGTGGACGAGCTACGACAGATCGTCCGTGGCTGAGGTATTGAAATTCGTGGAGCAGGCACTTATCCTCACACTAGTTGAGATTGGTCGGTTAAGTATGAACTAAAGCAGGTCATCCGAAGTCGAAGTCATGAAGGCTGTAGTGTGCATGTCAATCTTTAGGTGATCTAGAATTGATCGGTCGAGGATGATTTAAGATAGATCATCTGAAGTCGAAGAGTTGAGAACTGTTGCTGACAGGATGTCCGACTTTCTGTCACATCTGCATCTTTGTCGGATGTCCATCTCCTATAGTTCGGTCGGATCTGAAGATGTCTCAGTCGAGATTGAGGTACAGATTCACAATAATTCCTTTAGAACTTCTTTCATCTCATTCATTGTCCAATTATCCTCCTTATCTGTTTGTCTTCTGAACTTCTTAGCTCAATTATCTTGGTCTTTTGCAGCTCCCTGATTTGATTGCCGCAAATCCTGTGTCCTTTCACTCTTAGAAGTGTTTCATATGTAGTTTTCTGATTCAGTCATGGTCTCTATGCACTTTTCTCTTTCCCACCTGGACAGAAAGATGATGCTCGGATGGTGCTGAAACAGCGGGTTTATAAAGCTGCATCCGGTGAAACATTCTTACAATAAGTTCCTTGGTTACGCAAGACCGAGAGGCAATGCAGGTAATGGTGTAGGATGAGATCATTCTGGGTCTGCATCTCAGCGAGGATTGATAATAAAAAAAAAATAATATATATATATATATATTTAAAGATGTTTGACTTGTAACCCGAATTGAAATGGATTGAAATGCAAGGCAGAATGAATATATCTTTTGACGTATTTGATTTGTAATTGAAATTGAAATGAATTTTGAATAGGATGAGAAAGCCAAATGAGATAAGAGTTGGCATTAGATTTTGAGCAATTAAAATATTTTTAGTTTTTAAATTTTTGGAGAATTTTTTTTCGATCAACAAAGTTAGCGGAACGAGTGTCATTCATGAATTTAAGTTGTTCCAACCAAACGCGTCTTTGATATTGTAGAAATATGTGTAATAAGTGAAGATGCTTTGCGAAACTGCATACTTGTTTGTTGTGCGTCATTAACCAAGCAATAAATGAATCAAGCCAAATCTCCATTGTTCAAACGGGCAAGAGCCAGCCAGAGAGTGCAGACCTGAAACTTTCCTCGTGCTCTAAACTATTTTGCCGTGCCGGCAAGCATCCTGGTTATTCCGTGGTTGTTTTCGCAATTGGCATACGGACCTATCAAACCGTGTTTTAGAAAATATCATCACCAGGGAAGCTCAAATATTACGATCATCTGGCCACGGGCCACCCTTGGTTGTCCGCAAGCCCGGATTTGGTTCATGAGTCGTCGAAGGCCTGGAGCAACGATAAATTGAGAAGCAATCTGGGAGCCGACCGTGTATCCCTTCACATCAAATCAAACAAGCTGGGTTGAATTTGATGCATTATCGAAGCTACTACCCATGGCTGTCGAATAAAATAACGGAAATCCTTCCTTTATAACTTCATCCTTGGTTTGCTTTCCGTGGGAGCGCTATTTGGACCATCCGTTAGCAGTATGGACTCGTGGAAAGACTCCGTCATGGTTCAATCAGTAGATTGTCCTCTGGGGTGGATATTTATGGAATCCATACAATGGTTGGATGACATCACCTCAAATGAAAGGTAGGCTGAAACAAGCCCGAAATTGGATGATTAGAGACCGCACGAGTGGTCTTCCCTGCAATTAATTGTCAGTGACCTCGCTAAATCACGCTTTTCTTTTTCTTGTTTTTTAACAAAAATGATGTTTCAAGGCAATTTGTTGTTGTATGGATGCTTAGATGTCCATTTACTAACTCGGACATTTTCCACTATCCTGATCGTATAAAGTTCTCCTACACAATTTGGCGGATTTTTATTGGCGCTGCAACTAAAGTCGATATCTAATAAATGAGGGTGATTAAAGTCATGTGATAAAAGACTTCAATTAATTTTAATTCTTTTGAACCTCCCAAAATTTTGATCTGTTTAATTGTACAATTTTTCTACAATCCATACATACGAAAATTGAAATATATTCTTTATTTGGGCTGTTGGATTTCAAAGTTACAGCAGGGAGAAACAAAGTTTAAAATAACTCCAGTTGCAATAATGGGCATATGGGCTTTTAAGATTCTATGCGGTGGTTACCCGCGGACAAAAAGGGCAAAAAGGCAAAGCTAAGCCTAGGCGATAGGCGTAGGTGGTTGGCATGGGGATACCTGTAGATAGTATTTGGTAGCCAAAATGATATTTTTGGGATAAAAATATTAATTCTTCAGAATACCTATTCATCATCCCTATTCTAATTTTCGTTGGTTGGAAATTTGGGGGTCTATCGGGAATAAGATGGTGTTATTTCTAACCTAGAATAAATAAAATTTTTTCATAATGAATTTAGAATAAACTATTCCATGATTCAATATGAAATAGTTTAAATCAAGTAGAAGAGAATAAAGTATAATTAATGCATCTTTGACTGAAATTACTAAACTCATTGCCCCACCATCATTTCATAGTATGTTTGAGGGAATAAGATGGAATAAGTCCTTATTCCATCTTATTTTCTGCAACCAAACACTCAGAGGGAATCATGGTGCTTTTGTCGAAGAGAATAGATAAATGTGACGTTGTAACGGGAGCCGTGTTGGATTAGTCGACTCGGACTTGGTGAATTCCTGCGTGAGCTAAATGGGAAGTTTCAAGCTAGAGGAAGAAAAAAGGGGAGAAAAAAAAAAAGGAACGATGCCTTTAGAAGTGACACCAAACCACTAGCGATACGCCAAGCAAAGCCGAAAGAAGCCCATCGCTTCCGAAATAGGAATATGATCCAGATGAGATGTTGATATGACCTTTCGAGCTGCTGGTATTGTCTTACTGCCTCTTCTTTGTGCATTCATGTGTTCTTTTAAGATATATTATTTACTCGGTGAGTCAGATGAAAAGATTGCATGAAAGTGAAAACCCCAAGCCTAAACACCGAGACAAATTAGGTATCTTAGATCTTATCTTCTTTACGTGAAAGCAGCTTTTGTTTATCTCTCTAATCCTTCTAATAGATTATAAACTTTCAGTCGATGAAACAAAGATGTTGCCAAGAAAATCATAAATTTCTTATTAATCATAATTGAGATAGATTTTTTTTCCAAACTGTGCTAAAAACTATAAAAAATTTCTCAAAATCGAAAAAAAAGAGAGGGAGCCTTCTTTTGTCGAATTAGATATTCTCGTCCCTCTTACATAGTTATCTTTAGGAAAAAAAATAAAAAAAATAAAATTATCATTCAGAGTTCACCAATGTGATGCTTATAAACATAAAGCAAGTGAAACATAGTATAGAACGTGTTTGAACAGGAACGCAATTCTTTGTCAAGAGTTTAATGTACAATGGGCTGGGTTGGGCTTGAGTACTGCCGCTCTGGGGTGCCCAACCACCCCCCAGGGGTTCTGCAAGTTTCAAACCCAGCTAACAGAAGCCCTACAATTTTTGTCCTGTGCTGGAGTGGCGCTTCGAAGAAAAGAAAAGGTAAAAGAAAAAAATGGTGCATATGTTTTGCAGTATTTTTTCCAAATTTATATTCCCATTATTCTTAAATGGTTGAAACAACTCCTGACTTGTAAATTTAATTTCCAACCCTCCGTAAGACTACCAGTCTTCCAGCTACGTAAGCTTGGTTTGAACCCTATAACTATAACGACCTGTATTTGCTATACTAAGGGGAAGATAAGCACATAATTAAGGCATTATAAAGATAAATTCAATCTTTTGTGTTATTATGCGTCTGCTGCGCCTAACTTCAGTGTTTGCACGTTCCGGTCTTACATGCATCAGCACAGTCCTGCCTGAAGGTGCACGACTGCTGGCAGAAAGCAAACAGTATAATACACCTGACCGCTGCACGGTACTCAGGCTTTGCCGTGTCAAAATGCTCCAGAGATGATCTGAAGGCGAGGCCTAAAATCATGCTGCTTACCTAAGGAACCTTCAAGAGTTGCATGGTTGCAGCCATGCTACGTTTGAAATGAACGGCTTCATTTTGCATAATTTGATCCTGTCCCGAGTATGAAGGAAAGAAAGAAGTTAAGGCTCATTTTGAACAGTCTTTGATCAGCAAATCCTGCTTATCAGTTCACATGTTAACCGTGAATCAACCATAGTTCAGGATCAGTAGGAACGGTCAAGCATACAGTGGAATTTCGCCATTGATGAAGATCTTTGAACAGAAGTTGATTGAAGTTCACTTTCAAGCCTTAATTGAATACCTATTTGTCCTCCTAGGTGCAGAGAGTTTGTTGGTCCAAAAAATTTGCACGAAATGTTAGGCTGGATAAGAAATAACTGATTCTATGTATCACAAGTGGGGCGCTTCTTGCTACCCCAAGTGCTTGTCTGATTTTGGTACCTTAAGCATCAGTTCAACTTTTCTGATTTAGAGAACTAGATGCTTTAGTACCACAAAAGGTTGATGAGGTGAGTGAAGCAGCAAAGAGAGAAACTTTGAGTCTGAGCACCTGCATTAACAGCTTCTGGCTAGAATACAACTCACTTGACTCCAAATTAATGTGTTAGGAAACTATTTCAGCAGGAAAAGATATTTAACTCTCCTTCCATGGTGTTTTGAGTAATCTTCTGCAACATTAATTCAAAAGAGGTGTATTTCATGCCATCTCATGGAAGGAGTCTGAGCAAAGAAGGAAAGAAGGATATCATACTATGGAATACCAAATAAGCAGGTTAAAGATTTTTATAACCACGTAATTTTCACGTGTATCGTAATTCCACTTGCAAAGAGGTCCTTATATGCATTACAAGCATTTTCGGAAGTCCATTTTAATCACTAGAAGGGAGGAAATTCTGTAGATTAATTGCCAAAGCACGACTCTGTGCCAGCAGAAGAATATGCTTAGCTTGAATTCCTGTTTGACTGATGTGTCATGACAGTGGGTCAAGCGCGCAAGACCACTTTAACCTTGTAGAAGTACAATGTGGCAGCTGATTTCTGTGAGGCAGCTGGTCTCTTTTTGTGTGGATATCATCCCTAAGTGCAGCCCGTGCCACCATCCTCAGCATCCATCATCTACTAAAATGCTTTTCCACAGAACTATTTTTGCTGTTAAAAAGAGGATAAAACTCTGCAGCTTACCATCAATTAATGCACACCTTGGAAAGAAATCACTTCCGTAGGCCAGCCCAATGGTCAATAAATTGATAAAAAGCTTGCAGTAGCACCTTAATTGACCTGGCTGACTGGTTTAAAGAAGATATTTGCATAAAAATAATACATATTTCTGTTAAAAGTTAAAGACCATGTCATGAGATATCAGCAGATATAAAGGATCAACTTTTGCTTGAATTCAAGAATGAGAAGGAAAAAGATTAATAGGACGGTTGATACAGATACAGATCTTTGTGCAATAATCTAAAGGCAAAATTTGACTGCAATTTACTTTATTCTTTCAAGCCATCATTGAATGACTCCGTTCTTCTAGCTGCAGAGTTTGTGTTGTTGCTGCAAAATGTTAGTCTGGCTGAAGAAATGGCTGATTTCAAGTATCAAAATGCAATGCATCTTACTGCAAATGGTGGTTTGATTGTCTGATTTCGGTAACTGAGCATCATTCAGTTTCCCCCTTGCTGTTGAACACTTGATCCTCTAATACTACAAACAGGTTGATGAGGTCAGGAAGCAGCATCAAGGCAGGATGAACCTCAAGGTATTGCATTAACAGCTTCTAGCTGATGTCTCGCATAAATTGACATCAATCTGTGATGGAATAACATCAACTAGAAATGTCCTTTCTATGGTTTTTTTTTCAGTAAGCTCTTGCAATGTTAATGCAAAACCGATGTATGTCGTTAATCCCATGGATGGAATTAAAGGAAAGACTATTGTCATGATACAAAACATCAATACAAGAAACTAAATATATTGATCAAGACTGACTGCATGAAATAAGTTTCCTATATTAAGAAAATAATCCTGCCTATAAAGATATCCTCCATTTACATACAGGCATATTTAGGTCACTCAAGCAACTAGAAGGAGCTCTTTCTGCAAATTAATTGCCAAACACAACTTCGTGCCAGCAGTGGAAATGTTTACCCTGGACTCCAGGTTACTGATATGTAACATGATGGTTTGCAGAATCACTTCACATATACAATGAGGCAGCAGATGTTTTGCTCAGCTGCTGGTCTCTTACCACAGGAATATCATTCCTAACAGCAATATGAGCCACCATGTTCATCTCATAATCTGTTAAAATGCTTTTCTACAGAACTGTCTTTGCTAAAAAAAAGCATTGGTGAACTTCCTACAGCTTATAATTGAATTGACCACTGCTACTTGCTGAAAGAAATGACCTACAATATAACTTACATTGAAATGAAGGGATTAGAACAATATAATGGCTAATTCACTGATAATATAATCCATTAAAGCAAGGAAAGACAATTCTGGTGTAGGCAACAGCTTATAATTTTTTAGGTCCTAGAAGAGATCCATTTTAATGATAAATTATAAGAGACATTGCAAATGATATATAGTTGAGATAAAAAAAGGTTTGGTACTATACATTGTCAGTTCCTTTATATAGGGAGGGAACTGGAAAACTCAAGAGCAACAGCCAAATTCTTGATAAATCTAGTACATTATGATGCATAACAGTTATCAATGTTAATATATCACATGAATATTGGCTTTTCAGAAGCTAAAAATCAAACAGTAGATACAATTGATTTAAAATCTTTGAATCAGTACAATAGTACTGATGCCTAGGGATGCATGCTCTTCTCTGAAATACAAGGGGAAGACCAATCCTGAGTGATATTCATTAAGGAACTTTGACAAATCACATTAATTGCATCAGTACTTAATTGTAGACGCAGCTTTTAAAAAAATCAACAGGATGTATATCAGAAACTACTGAAATTGCTAACAAGTGAAAAGAGGAAGACAATATCTCCTGCAGATGATGTGAGGGAGAGAAGGAAACATTCCATCTGATCATTCAAAGAATAATTATTATGTCCATCTATCTATATGAGAACATCCAAAATGATTGTCTCTAATATTTAGCATAGCAAGATAGATGAAGTTATGAAGATACATGTAATAGAATTAAGAGTTGTTGAATGAAGTGGAGAGGTGCATCTGGAATATTATGTGATAGGAGTAAACTTGGAGAGTCAAGAAAAAATTTTATAGAGTAACAAGGCTTGCATGTTATATGGCTCAAAGCATCAGGCAATAAAGAAAGTATGTGAAACAAGTTGAATCTAGTAGAAATGAGAATGTTAAAATGGATCTCTGGTAAAACTAGAAATGATACATGAGAAATGAACATACAGAGGAGCTGTATGAATTGCATAAATTAAAGATAACGTGATGGAAAATCAGTTGAGATGGTACAAATATATACAATGAAGATTTGAGGAGGCTCTAGTAAGGATAGGCACTTCAATTTGTGTTGAAGGCAGTAAAAAAAAAAAAGAGAGAGGAAGGCCTAAGATAACATGGATGGAGGTTATGGGAAGGATATAATGAAACTTGAAATAAGGTGGCTGAATAGGAACTCAGTGAATGAGGATCTATAAACCCACCCTCAAATAGTTGGGAAAAGGCCTGATGATTATGATTATGATTGTGTCAAGCACAGCAAAACATATTAAGGACATTCTTTAATTGGGAAAAAGCTTGATGATTACAATTATGATTATATGTCAAGCACATCAAGACATATTGAGGACATTCTTTAACTGTAAAATATCATATTTACCTTATTTTACACTCATTAGCCCTCTCCTAAAAGATCTAAGAGGTTCAATTAGAAGACTTGAATATATTATCACTAAACATCAAGGTCCTCCATTAAATTTGTTTGAAGACATTGTCAAGGATCAATGTCACCTTTACATCATAGTTTGTAATGTGACATTTTCTACGCCTCCAAATCACTTAGGAGAAACTAGAAGCTTAAATTTGTGGCTTGACATAATAGCAGCATCACTCTCCTAACCATTAATTCCACCCATAAATCATTCAACATTCAAATTCTCAAGCTTTAGAGTTCTTTGTGCAACTTACAAACCAGCCAACTACTTCCAACCACAATCTTAAAGTTCTTTAAAAGCAAGCTGCAGTTGGTCCTCATATTGCCAGTAGGTTTTCCTCACATTAGCCATTCTAAAATTTTCAAACACATCATTTCCCTGTCTATCAGCCCACTTCATTATTAAAAAGAAAATATATATATATATATATATATATAT
>KE504910.1:222046-232864 GCA_000441515.1 Elaeis oleifera
ATATATATATATATATATATATAAAACATGTACATAAAAATCAATGGCATCTATTGCATTCCCCATTATATATTAGGGAACTCATCATATGTGAACCCTAACCCAATGGAACTTGCTTCAATCACTATACAAGATCTCCGAAAAAAGCATCAAAATGATAAAAGCATTCATGATAGCCTAATAGCATTTACATCTGATGTACCTCTTAGTCTCACCAATCGTAGAGTTACAGAGCTCATGATGAAAGACCTGATCCACCACCATCTCCACTAGTGGCTTGGAACATAAGAGGGAGGAAGGTGGTGAAGTAGAGGAGGCCTAGGAAGAAGGTCGACGGGAGGGAGATACAGAACACTACTGCGGCACTGCCCTTTGTTATCATGTTACCCCTACATTGTTATTATGTAAAAATGGAATAATCAATACATAGCATAACAACAAGAATATTTAATTTAAGTGGCAGTAACAATACTTATCCCTCAATAATCATCCTACCATATGCTTCCCACAGTCAACAAACTCAAATATGAATGTGTTCTATATATTGTAAACTACCAATAACATTGCTAAGCTCTTCTTTTATCCCCAGAGATAATGATCACTGTAAGAGGAATTAAACGAATAATCAAATGGACCACTAGGAACAACACTGGCCAATACTTGATCAAGAAGTACAACAGAAGGGTTCCCCAACCTAACAGAAAAAGTCCCTCAACTAATGACAGCAACTTCTAGAAGCAATATAGAAAATGATACCTCTAAAAATGCTGAAGAACATAATGCAGCTGGACAAGATAAAAGTGATGAACAAGAAATGACATACAGGTTAAATTCTAGGGCATACGAGATTCGGGGGTGATATCTCTGAAGTTAATTTGATGGATTGAACACCAATGTTCTGAATTCTTCCATTGTGAATACTGAGCCAAAAGACCAGCAAAGAACCGCTCTTGATGCCTCGCATACAAACATTATAAGATGTCAAAACATAAGGCACTGGAAATCGGCTATGAGAATTCATTTTGGTTTGGTGGATCGCATCAAATGCAAAATCATAGCGAGCCACATGGATCCAC
The DNA here is from genome assembly GCA_000441515.1 of Elaeis oleifera. Classification (NCBI taxonomy): domain Eukaryota; kingdom Viridiplantae; phylum Streptophyta; class Magnoliopsida; order Arecales; family Arecaceae; genus Elaeis; species Elaeis oleifera. The sequence goes on from KE504910.1 coordinate 223,123, forward strand.
TAAAATAAGCCTATCATATGGGCTAAATAATAAACAATGTTTTAATAGTTTAAATTTGGATTCAATGTGGATCTTGACATGTCTGGCATTGCCTGAGAAAAGCAAGTGGCAATGCTCAAGGAGAAGTCCTCTTCACACAAGGTTTAAAATCACAGCTGGTAGAACACTAAAATGGACACAACATCAGTATTGGAGCCTCCACTGCATTTTGTATATACATAGCAAGTTTCAAATAATGACCAGTACTTGGCCATCACCCTGCTATAACATCAGTTATAAAATGGGAACAACAGCTGTTACCTGAAATTTTCACTGTTCGCCTGGACAAAAAATTTATTTAAATCTCATGTCAGTTAAATATACTATTTCTTTTGAGTTGTGAAATTGTGTTCCTATTTTACCAATATTTTCCATTATAATGGCTGATAACAATTGCTATGACAGTCATTATTTTGTTCATGGAAACTGCATCCTAGGGCTACAGTGGGAAAAATAACAGCCATTGTTTCTGCTATCAAATTAAAGGAATAATAGACCACATTCTAAATTCAACAATACAAATGCTGATGTATCAGTAAGAAACATGTAAAAGAACGTAAAAATGAAGCAGTTTCTTTGATTTTGTCTTCCAAAACTAGGCAGTATTTGAATGAACAAAATACATTGTTAATCCTTAAGGTTGGTAAATCTATAAACACAATGTACAAAAAAACTCATCCTTTCAGAAAGAAAGTAAGACATACAACTAAAAAGCATCAGCATTACAAACTCCAGAAAAGGCATTTTGGTACCTTCTCAAAGACTAGTGAAACTTTCAGTCCAAGTGGGATTATTTCCTGCAGATGAACTTAAAAAAATAATAATAATAATTCCAGATTACTATAATTTGCTGCTGAGATAGAATAAATTAAATAAACACAGCATCTATCATAAAGTACAGATTTATTGAAATCATCACAAAGCAAGAGCTCAGCAGTAGGAGAAATGAAAGTGGCCTAAAAATGTGCGTATACACAGAAAATGTAACTTGCACGATAATATTTGACATAACCTTGACCACCATCTCTAAAGATAATATAACATTTTAATTAGTTGATAATATTAGTTGAATATTTTCTTGAAAGATTTTCTTTTTGTCTAAAGGTTGCATTCATGCCTAATCCATATTGAGTAGACTTTGTCATTGCGAGAATTCTTAAGTCATGAGTTGTAGGGAGGGACTTATGTGACCACAAACAAAGACTAAAGCAAGTGCTGGATTTAAAGATTTAGGGGACAATTAAATGCTTCATGAACTTTTTACATACTCAAAGCAGTTTCTTCTTGTGCGGATGGAGGTTTGCTTGCATAGTTTTAGACCATGCAGCTGGGACCATGTGGCCTGCTGTTTACAAAACAAACATTCAAAATACATTTTGCTTACACTCAGCTGGGAGACACGGAGTAGAGTTGATCGAAGACAGATTTGGACAGAATACAGAAGTGTTTCGAATGCCTTTCCCTTATAGTTGCAAGGGAAGAACACTGAGATCAAGGGCACCATTTCATGTCAAGATCAAAAACAGCAATGCAAGAAAAAGCAATGCCCCTAAGATCCTCAGGTCGGAATGCGAAAACAACAATAGTTCCACATGAAGGTCCTTATCCAGAATGTAATAGGGATCAGTAAAGTCCAGAAGCAGAGAGAGGCCAAACATTATATAAGAGCACGCAGGAGGCAGATTTGATTGGCTTGGTGGAAACCAAAGTTAGGAGTGGAAAGGCGGCATGAATGACCAGAGGCTTGGGAAAGGATTGCATCAGTATGCTGATGTTGGTTCAAGTTGGAGGTTTTAATACCTGGTTGGACGAGGACAATCAGTTGCAGCTGCTATAAGCAGCTCATATCTCATATTATGAATAAGAAAGTTGCAATAATTGAGATTTCCAGGCAATAAGAAAGCAATAGCCGAGGTTTGGTCGTTAGGAAGGATAGCCAAGATTGAAGAGCTTTTGCCCATTCCATTAGTCGAAGCAAAGTCCCCTCCTTGGAAAAGGATTTGATTCATGTTTCCTATCTCCCTTTGATAGAAAAGGGATCCTCACCTGCCAAAGGTTCTTCTTTCCTCTCTGTTGCTTCTGACACCAAGGATTGCTTGTCATTTGGGGGATAAGACACCTCTAGACCTATCTCAGCATGTTGTTCATGGATGTGTATGGTTTTCGAGTCTTAGTCATAGTTTCTGATGTTTAAAAACAGAGAGGAAGATTTTTCTTCATTATTATACTACATGATTTAGAATAAGACAATCATAACAAACATGTCCAATAATACAATAATGTAAAATAATGAAATAAACAATCTCAGTGAAACCAGAGGGCCTCAAAAGCAGATGAAATACCCTCCCAAAGAACCATGGAAGCACTGTCAGGAGTACTGAAAATCATTTTGACCATCCTATATGTGATGCTCAGATTAGACAAAACTTCATTAATATACTGCCCAGGCATGTAAACCTTTCTTGGATTCAGTTTAGCCATTTCAGCAATCTATTACCAAAGCTTCAATTGAAGTGCTGGAGGGATATGAAATTAATTATCAAACATGCTGCAACTGCAAAACATGATATAAATAGTTTGAGGCATAATTAATGTTGAACATTGTACTTTATTTACTCGGATTAAGTTTGACTGTGAAAAAGCATTTGCAGAGCATAGCCCAATCAAACTAACCTGAAACATATGCTTTCACATTTAGAAGCATACATTTTGCCTTTACAATATTTAGTGTGAACAATTACCAAATTGCATAATCCACACCTGTCTGCGTTCTTATTGTCTTTACATTTATCTGTATGTACTGTAAATGTGGGTGACACAACCACCAAAGCAACCAACTCTTTAACAACATCATTCTCAGTTTCACCAAGAATAGACTAGTCGAGTATTTAAGAGTTTTTATCTATCAAACTTCACCTTGTTTCTTATTAAAAAAGACATGGAAAGGAATTTTATTGACTTTCAAGAATTAGATTTATGCATAGCTGATTTAATGGAAGCCATCTTCATCAAATTTTGAAGCTTGGCCACTGTCATTAAAACAGTAGTTGGACAGAGGACAAAGAAGTTCTTTATTCTAGTTCTTCAAGCCTTATTTGAATAAAAGCGTGACTCACAAGAATTTGAGAAGTTTATAAGATCAGTTTCCAATCTCTCTCCTGACCTTTAACAAAATGGTGTTGAAGTCCTGGCAAAGCCATTTTAGGTCAAGAGAGGAGCACTCCATTATGCTCAAAAGACTGACCGGTAGAACATACTTGTCAGTTGCTAAACTTCATGTAAACAAGGAGCAACCCTCTGGAGTTCTTGCGGCATCTAATGATTTCAAATGTGCGGGTAATAAAGGTTTGATATAGGCAAATGCATCCATCTCAAAAGGATAAAAATTCAGCCAAAGCAGAAACAGAATGCGATGTAAAGGAGCACAAAATAGTTGCAAAAGTAAGTGGACAGAAAATATTATTCAGCTACCAGTTTCTGATTTTATATAAGGCACAGTAGCTTGAAATAATGATTAAAAAATAAATGATATGTTCTGAATATCTGAGATATAAATCTAACAGAGGACAAAAGTTCTATCCAAGTAAATTTCAGTTCTCGATACCCAGAATTCAAGTCAAACAAAATTTATAATTAAGTATAATTAGTGGATAATACCATTAACATATTCCAGTAAAAAAGAACCTACCAAAACTCTTTCTGCAAATATTACCTATGAACATACATGGTTTTTAATAAGCATTCCCTCATTTTGCAAAAATAGACCAAAAGTTGCCATGATTGCTTTCATTGTTTACCCCAAACAGAAACCAACTTTCCAGAATGAGTACAGAGAGTATTTAAAGAAGCTATAGATAACTCATGACTTGGAAAACAGAAGATATCAGTAGTCCGACAAATTATAAATAAATATTTATGGAAAGTCATAGTATGACTTACAATTCCTTTTCCTTATAAAACAGCATGACTATCTGAATCTAGATGTTTCAGTCGATTTTTTACTCTGCTTACCGGCAATGGAGAGGTCAAGTTGTTTTGCTTCAGCTACGCAAGCAGTTAGATTACCAGATTGCAAGTCAAATGAAGCTGCATGTGTGCATATGCTCTTCCTGCATGTCATGTGAAGGGAGTAAGTCAGATAACTGGGGTTGTGCAACAAAACAAGAAAATGAAAAGTCTAATACATCACATAGTCCATGAAGAAACATGAGTAAAGGATGATAAAAGGGTAAGGTTGTGGGCAAAACTTTTCTTTTCTTTTGCCAGGTTGTGAGCTACATCAATTTTGAGTATAGCATTGCTCCACTGGATACTTGAAAGTGAAAACTCTTTATAGGATCAAGAATGTCCACTGCTTTGTGAAGCTGTCTTGATATACAATAAGGGTATCTGCATAGTTAATTATTGTTTCACAAAATATGTGCAAGTTTCAACTCCGATACTGATTACAGCAATAAAATGTATTGTTAAAAAAAATGCATAGTAAACTTTGCACAATATGATGATAATAAAGCTAAGCTTTTGGCACCTCAATTCTCCCAATATTAACCAAACCTTAGATGTCAAACCTCCTCTCCAGGTTTTGGATGCTTTTTCATGTAATCTACAGAAAATACACATGCACATAACAAAGTATGGCTAACTAGTAACAATTTCAAAAATTTGATCAACTCCGACAAAAGGAAATAGATCAGTTTCTTACCCAGAAAAGTAACCTCAGTTATATAGTTCACACTATTTGGTCTCCTCTTACTAAATAAATAGGCTAATAAACCTTGCCTGACTAAAATTTCTCTTTATGACTAATCGACCCTAAATTGGAGGAGCTAAGTTGGAAAAGACTGCAAGATTTACATAAGTCAAATATACACAGTTATGGAGGACTAAATTAGAAAAGCAGGAAAACACACTTTAAGGATGATAGGTCTTGCGACTTCCATTAGAGTTGCATGAGATAAACCAAAAAAGGCAGACCATTACATACTAAGAAATGAAGTTAAAACCGAGACTCTTTGTAGTACAGGTAGAATAAACAAATGTTCAAGTATCATCACGTGTTGTCCCACAATATGAGGTATATGCCACCATGTCTAGCACCATATGCAGCACAAATAGGATAATAAATGACCACTTAAATCCCACTAAGCAAACCAGTACTTCTCTAAAAGGACAAAGAAAATAGTTTTTTCTCAAAAAAAGAAAACAAATAATCTATAATAACTGACCCATGTAATGCTCCAAGGCTTTTCCCATGCTCTCTCCATTATCGTTCCTCACACCCTTCTCTGCAACCTAGCCACCTCTCAGTTCTGTTGTCCTTCATAATTTCCCAATGAGCACCTTGTTTTTGCAGAATTAAGGATGTGAGCAGATTCATTGATTGAGGGAATGCCACTCTTTCCATCATGTATCATTCATGTGAATGGGAACAGCACCTCAATAATGTCTCTTTATTGCAATCGGGTCATGCTATATAGTATATACTATATTTAAAACAAGCAATGAAACATTATTATTCAATAAATTGCAGCATAACGACAGTAAACAGTGATAATATGAATTTATTAGTACCAGGAACATGAGGGTAATGGCAACGGAACCTTTTATGCCTAGGTAGTGTTCAATCATGGTCTTGTACTCTACCTTGAAAATTCTGCATTTCATGATGGATGCCCATTCAGACTCAATTATGTAGCATTGGTATTCTCGGTCCAAAATTTTCCAGCAGTGGCACGTTAAGTGACTAGCAGTAATCATAAAACAAATTACTGCTTCTCTGGTGCCAGAAGAAAAGAAGTTGCTCAAGTGAGAAAAAAAAAGGCTTCCCTATAAATGCACATTCATGGTGAGGACTCCATCTACAAGAGTTGAAATATTTGTTTATAAAAGAAAAGAAGAGGATGAAGGACAAGTCACTCAGTGTTTAAAATTATAAGACCAATGCACTGCTGGCATTGCTCCTTGTGCTGAATTCACATTTCAAAATTTTCATTGAATTGAAGATACTAGCACCCTCAACTGATTCTGTGTGTCATCACCTTGCAAAATTCAAGATAAAACTTAAGGATTAAAAAGAAATGATAGCATAAACCAAGTTAAGCATCCAAGAAATATCCAATACTCATTAAAAAAATATGATATTTAAGTAATGCAAGATATTTAATGTTCTACGCCATGCTGACCATACTATTCTGCATCAAAATGCAGTGAATAGCAAATGCCAAAAAGTGTGAAGACCATAAGCATCATGCAAAAATATTCATTCTACGATTACTAAATTATTGGATAAAACCCTTTTTTTAAAAAAAAAATCTCATGTGGAAGCATATGGTATAACCAAGAAAACCACAAGAGCAAAAAACAAATGGGCAATACGATTATGTATCAAAATAGGCAATATGATACTGCATTCTCTGCTCATCCCATCACCTATATTTTTTGAGAAGAAGTGAGAGGCTTGTAGGCCCCCCGTTCCAGTGGGTGCTTCAATAAACACCCAACAAATGGAAATTTTATATCACATTTTGAATAGAAACTTGAAAAAAAAATAGTAAAAGACACGTAAACAGCAAAATACCAAACAAATTACCTAATGATTCCACATAGTAACCGTAGCTTCTACAGTCTGAGAAACATTTCCCACAGATAAACTATATGACAAATATTCTTCCTATCTCAAAACAGAAAAGTAAAAGAAGAAAATAACAGCCTAACATGACTTGCAGTTGAAGAAAAAGGGTGAGAATTAAACAAAATAATGCAGCATAGAAAAAATCAATTAAACTCGAGACTGATTTAAAAGAAAACCAAATAAAATTGTTGAATAACAAATTCTCCTCTGTAATAAATAAAATAAAGATTAAGAGTATAAGATAAAGAAAGAAGAAAGAGTGCTTCCAGATAAAACTCTTTACACAACAAAAGAAACATTTCCCAAGAATTAACTAAATTGTGAAAGATAAAGAATACATGCAATACTAATCCTATTCAGACAATAATAATGAGTGAAGCAGATCAAGAATGATCACGAATATCATATTTGTTTGAGTCGGATGAAAATCTTATGGATCGAAAAGAGGAGATAGCATGAAGCTAGGATAAGAAACAGGCAACCTTGCCTGGATTCAAGGACTAAGTCAAAAAGATTCCAGTAAAAAGGCGGAAAGAGCCTAGAAGGAGAGTCGACGGAGATCAGTAGCGATACAAGTATGTTCTGGATAGACTGATTCAACTCGAGATAAATTAGACAAAGATAAATAACCTGAATAAAAATTGGTCAATCGGGCTTTTCCTCTGGTTCAAATGGAATAAAGATAAAGGATTTGATGAAAAGAAAAAGAACCAAAACACCATTTCTTATGAATCAAAGAGATAGCGTTCAAAGATCAAAGTAAACTTACATGAAAAAAACAAGATCAACGTAAACAAAGAAAAGTATCGGATGAGATGGACCTAACCTCTTCCAACATTTGGATGACCTTCTCAATGAAAACAATCTGGAAATCGCAAGCCGCGAAGGGTATATCGACGTCGATCCGGATGACCTTCTCAATGAAAACAATCGGGAAATCGCAAGGCGGAGGGTATATCGACGTCGATCCTCGTAACATCTCGGAGATGCTAGATTTTAGGGTTTCTTGAACTTCTCCTAGATTGGAGATAAGCATAAAGAAAGGGATGGGGTTTGATGTTTTGAGGAAACCTTGAAGAGCATTCCCAAGAAGAACACGTTTCAAGGGAGGAAAAAATAAACGGTCGGTCCGATTTATAGGCTCTTGCAAAGAGGGTTTCCCGCCATTCGAGGGTATTTTCGGTATATGTGAAATAGATGGCGTATAATCACCGCACCAATCTGGACTTGGTTCTTCCAATTACTACCGTTTGTTGGATAGCGCTGATCATCGGAGAATGATTGATGACAAAGCCTCCATTTCTCGACCACCAGATCTTGATTTTTTTTAAAAAAAATCAAGGACTATATCAAATATTACTTTGTCATTTTTCATGATTGGTGTAACTATATGAATTAATTATTTAAAATATTTGATTTATTTATAAATGTTAATTTATTCTTTGGGTTTCAGTTATTATGTGGATACAGTAATTTTCAAAACCACGAACACCAATCCATTGATCCGGAAATGAGATGTGCTCCAACGTAGCAAGAATTAAAATTTTTTTATAAAATTCCTTATGTGAGAAAACAGCACCATTTGAATAAATATGATAAATCCAAACCATCACGCCTCATCAAAAAAGAGACAGTAAACAAATTGGTAGAGGCTTTTCGAAGAAGATGTGAAGTTTTAAGGTATGACCAACTTCATCACAATAGAAACAGATCAAAAAGGATGAGATTTGCAATTGCATAGGGGTAATCATGAATCCAATGAAGAGTAGATGAGAAGTGGGAGAAAGTGATCATGAAAGAATATTAGATTATATCTCTAAAATTCAAATTATAAAAAAAAAGATTTCAAGTTTTCATTGAGCATATGAGATGGATGAAAAAAAAAATCTTGTGAAAATTATTATAATATTTCAAATTCTAACCAAAATGCTGCTTTGTCATAATTTTGATTTTTTTTCCTCACTATTGTTGCTAGAATCTAAATTTAATTGAAGCCGGTAGTAGTACGAAGTGTCAAAAAGATTGGTTATCTCCCAAAGTGGAATAAAGAGTTGTGGATGAGTAAAAATGTTAATTGATGTGATCGTTCATACTCCTATGAAGTAGAGCTAATCTAAAAATGAAATATACTTATTATTAGAGATATTTTGGTAGAGATATTTTGATACTTAAATTAGATAAATTCTAAAAATTATTGGAGGAGAAAAAGAGTTTTTGGTAAGAGAATGTACTTAGAATGATTTACCTAAGGTTGTTTTGGTTCTTTCTATTTAAAGGAGAGGCTTGATGTCCATTGCCCACTGCCTAGCCATTGCTGTTATTATGCAATAACTGCATAATAATAGACATCTATATTGTTGTTGTAGTTATAATTGCTTTAATTATGCAATTGCTTTAGTTATGCAATCATAATTCACTATCAAGATCATGTAGTCTTGATATAAATGAGCATTTAGCGTTCTTGACCTTTTTTACAAGATCTAAGGTGAAGCACTTATTACATCACTCACGCCTATAGTTATAGTTTTATGTTTAATGGTGCTGTTTTTACTTTCTTTTGAGCTGCACCAAAGTTTCATTTCCATGAACGAGTTTGAAAGGCGCAAGCGTGCAAGGAGTACGTGGCCAAACTCAATCCACATGTCATGGATCGAAATCCCTTGTCCTGGTGAGCTAGCTTTCCTCATCGGCTTATTCTTTTCTTTTCCTTAAAAAGTATTTTTACCCAAAAAATAGTATTGGCTGACCTGGCACAACAAGTGCTCTCATATTTAGACTCGACTGCACGCTTGGCCACCTAGAGCCGCAGTGGAGACGCGGTCAAAGGGACAGTCCTCCCATTTTGAATCATCCACCGTACGATCAATGTTCTTTCTCGCTATCCGAAGACGGACGCGTTAGATTTGCGAGAGCGGAGCGTTTGTGAGAGGGGGATTTTTACTCATTAGAGTCGGGGCCGCTAAAGAGGGCAAAAAAAAAAAGGTAAAAAGAAAAGGAAAAGAAAAATCTACGGATGGGTGACTGAGAAGATGCGAGAGGGGAGACGAGGGAACGGCCGATTGGGAGAAAGAA
>KE504910.1:241275-258471 GCA_000441515.1 Elaeis oleifera
AAATCCATTTAGTCTAGTTATTTGTTTCCTATTTCCACTTTCAATTTTGCCAATCATCTTAGTTATGCTTGTATTATATTATAATTACCCAATAAGTATTGGATGGCTGAATGTATGAATGAGTCAGCTATCACAGTCCTCATCTACACTCTTTCCTTTATTTATTACCATCATAATTTCTGTTCAGTCTCATCAATTTATGCTATATTGGAGCATCTATAGCTTTTGAAGGCAACAAATCATCCTGGAGGATATCCATGTCTGTGCAACAAACAGTGTAGCCCTTGAAGTGATGAAAGCAGCATTATTGGTTTCATAATAGCAGAACAAAAATGCAAAACTGCAACATCTTAAAATCATATGAACACAAGCTTCAACCTCAGATGGGCTATCCTCTAGTAGTCTATCATAAAATGCATTTGTTAGAGTAACTTTTGTGTAGGTAGCAGCTGGCTACAACTGTTTATTAAGTATTGTAAGACTGTTGACAACAAGTTCAATATATACAGTATAATACAAACATTATTGTAATTACTTATCCAGATGGCCTTTTCTCTCTAATATTATTCAAAATGCAGATGAAGACAAAGCTGAGTGAAAATGAAGCAATGATATCTTCACTGAAGGAAACTTTGTGAAAAGGCTACTGAAGGAACAAGAAGAACGAAAGAAACAAGTCACAAGGTTTAAGGAGGAGGAAGCCTCTCTTTTAAATCAACTAGCTTCTGCAAATGGAACCATAGCAGGTTTGCGTCAAGAAGTACAAAGTGAAAAACAACTAGCTGAGGATCTTAAAGCACAAATAGGTCAACTTGAGAGTAGTATCACGCAAACTGGGGCAGATAAGAAGATACTTGAAGCCAAATTTAAGAAAGATGGATATAATTGATGTTTTGCAGGATAAAATAAGCCTGATTAGCTTGGAGATAAATGATAAGGAAAGAGCATAGAAGATCTCAAATTATCACTCGCTGAAAAGGAATCAGAATGTAAGAATGTGGGCTCTATGATCAATCAGACTAAAGAGGATCTTGCACATGCAAATTCCACCATTGAACAGTTGAAAGAGGAGATCTTCAAAACTAGAGAAGAATTAACGTCAAAGATATCTTCAATTGATTCATTGAATGGAAAAAATCAGTCATTACAGGCAGAAAAAACAACTATCAAAGAAAATTTGATGATCTTATCAAAGAGTATAATGATTTCAAGTCCACTTGTGAGAAAAAAGCAGCCCTTGATTCCAAACTCTTATCTAAGAAAGATGAACAGCTTCATCAGCTTGAAGAAAAGCTTAATCTTGCATTGGAGGAAGCTAGCAACAACCAATCGATGATCACTGAGTTGTCGAAAGAACGTGATGATGTAAAAGCATCTCTAGAAAGAGAAGTAAACAGTATGAAAAATTGAAGGACGAGTTTCGAATAACCCAAGACACATTGGAAGCATCAAGACTTGAGGCTTCTAATCTGACCAAGGAACTAGAAGTGGCCAAAAACTCGTATGAGGAACTTGTATCTAAGGTTTCAAATATTCAGGATGAATTTCATGAATCAAGGAAACTATTAGTCAATGACCTGGATGAGGCAAAGTCTACATCAAAATTACTTTCTGATGAACTAGTCTCGATCAAAGAGGTCCTTAAGAGATCAGAAGAAGAGTGCAATGCCAAATCCGGTGAATTGAATGCTGTGATGGAAGATCGTGAGGGGTTAAAGAAGAATTGTTAGAGATATATAAGAAACTAGAAACCACAGTGAATGACTTGAAAGAGGAAAGGAAGGTAGTTGCTTCTTTGAACAGGGAGCTTGAAGTTTTGGGGAGACAAATACAAAGAGATTCAGAAGCACGAAGAGCTCTTGAGACAGATTTAGACGAGGCTACCAGATCACTTGATGAGATGAATAAGAGTGCATTGTTGCTCTCGAGGGAACTAGAGAACACTAATTCAAGATATGCGAGCCTTGAAGCAGAGAAAGAGATGCTGGTCAAATCACTTACTGAGCAAAAGAATTTGACAAGAGAAGCCCAGGAAATATTGAGGATGCCCAAAGCCTCATCACAAGGCTTGGGAGTGAGAGGCAGATCTTGGAAAAGAGGTCTAAAAAGCTTGAGGAGGAATTAGGATCTGCGAAGGGTGAAATATTACGATTGCGGAGGCAGATCAGTATGAGCAAGGAAGCTGTTAACGAGCACCACCAAAACCAATGAAGTTGCATCTGGCACTCCTTTTACTGTGAAAAAGGCCACAAGTCGGAGGAAAAGGGAGGGTCAACATGAGAAGTTTCTTAATGAAAACACAGATCAGGGAAGGCAACCCCTTGTTTTTGCTGTTTCAGTTCAATGATTTGAAATTTTACATTCCAAACCATGCATCATGTTGTGTCATCCTTTAATTGAGTAATTGTAAGAGAACTTCACTCAATGAACTCTGGTCTTCTTTTTCTGCCAGTTCTGATTTTTTTAAAATGGCATTCTATTGTGTAAAAGTCACTGAACTGCGACAGGAGTCGAAGGCATATTTCTGTTGTACAAAACTGCATATCAGGATTTGAGCTGTCAAAATGTTGGAAGATTGTCTTTCTTACAGTGATCTAAAGAAGACTGAACTGCAAATTTGAAGTAGAAGAAATTCGTAACCTCAAAAGGTCTGTTACCAACTTGTGGAACTTAATGTGTTTTCCTCATTCCCCCCTTGAGATCATTGCAGTTGTACAAATTTCACCTGAATCATCTAACATATCCTATACTAATTATGTATAACATGCCTATAATAATTACATATTCACATTGATACAGCTTCTTATGTTGGATAAGATGCCAACATGCAGCTAGTGAGAATTACACTAAGAGTCTCTGATGTATCGATGAGGATTGCTAGAACTTGTAACTGTTTGGTGTCGTAACTTGTAATGAGTCTGTGCTAAAACTTTAATTTTGGTGTTCAATTCCAGTTGCATGCTTTCCTTCCCTATATATTGAATACTCAGTTAATTACCACTCATGTTTCGCTTATGGGTGTCAATGACCTAACATGCTTCATTGAGAATACTGCAGGCTGATGGAGCATTCTGGTAGAGTTGAGAAAGGGAGAGACAGACCAGATATAAAATCGAGCATGGATGGAGTGCTTTAATATGGGGATAGATGCGGGGGACAACTGACATGTCCTATTTTCATCACAAGAAACACAAAGGTAACATTGTAAATGCAAGAGGAGATCTTTCACTTCATAAAAATACACAATCCACATAATTTCTAATGCACTTACATTTACCTTTGTGCATTAATATGCCAGCATGTGATTGGAAGTTGATGTGCCCCATATACAGACCTGTTTAAGAAAGCTTTTTCCTTATTCGCTCATGTCACAGGACATAGTCACTCTACACTAGTAGCAGACCTTCTTCTTTTTCTTTTGAGACAAGAGGATGGGGTTTCTGGCGCCACCTAATTTATTGTGATGGCAAAGTTCAAAGTGATGCAGGTGGAACTTGGACTTTACTGACTGACCCAGTTGGGATGCAGCAAACTTTGTTCTTGTATTACTCAGAAATATCCAATTTGCAAGAAACCCACTGGCTAGTATAATCAAACTGACTGGTGTATAGGAAATCTTTAAATTGATTCGATATTCTTTAGTATCTTGTTTTGCAGTTCTTCATGAATGTACCATATATGATATCCATGAACTATATTTGTATTGATCACTGATCTTACGACCTTAAATTCAGTCAGACTACTTTGTTTCTTAGCATGAAATTTAATTATATATAAAGCAGTGCATTCATTTGTTCTGCATCTTCTTAGTTCCTGTCTGCTTTGTTGACCAAGTTAATATGATTGTGAGTAAAGTCTGCTTTGTCACAGAAAGATTCTATCCTGATATTGTTCCATTGCATGGGTATGTGTGTGAAAGGGAAAGAAAGTTGTAACAAAGGTATATCATGGGAAACTGAGCGCTTATCTGATTTATAGATGCCTTCTGTTTGTGATGATAAGAAGCAGCCTCCTTGAGGAGAAATGGATAGGTTCAATGAAGTACGACACTAGGATATTCATCTTTCTCGTCTTGGTGAATGGGTCAGCCAAAGTTTTCTTTTGGCAATAATGAGGGATCATATCGATCTTATTTGTTTTTCCCCTAGTCTTTCCTCTTAATTTTGGGTTTTCTTCCGGGGAGGAAATATAAGGTATTATTACAAAACCAAATATAACGTTGGTTAGGATGTTGGATCAATTTTCTTATCCTCGATGTGCAGTTGGTGACATCTTTAGTTCAAGAATAATCTTGATGAGACTGTGAATTCTCGTATTGTTCTTATTTGTCTGTTTTGATAATGGGTTAAAAATTGAGTTCTCCTTTTAGGATCTGTATGGTTGATGACAACGGATATCTTTGATATTTCCAACAAGCATGATGTCTCTGTTCTGGGATTTCAGAATGATGATGCTTGCAAAGAAAATTCTTATGAAAAGATTTTGAGTATTTAATGTGTCTTCAGAGGCCAGGAATGCCTCAGCTAGAACAACTGTGTGTATAAATGAACGAAACCAGGCAGACATTACAGCAGTAAACAGTAAGATTGCTTGAGGGATACAAAACTAAATTGAACTGATATTATTTCTTCAAAACCCATTTGTAACTTGGTATCTGCATTCTTTTTTCAAAATCTCTTCTTACAAGAGGTCAGTATTGTCACTCACTAGTATGTAAGTTTGTTTTCGCCTGCCTCAGATACCAAGCAACTTTTAGTTACCGTTCAGCTATCTACTTTGCTTCATAAGCTATTCTCTTGCTTTCTAGGTGAACTATTGTTCTATAGAAAACACATGTGATCTAAGCTGGTCCTTGTACATGGAAGAGACTGCAGCAACAGCTTCTGCAACAGTCATATAAATCCCTTCAGATCCAAACTGTTCCCAGATCCCTGATTGATTCATCCTTTCTGTCACATCCCCCACTGGATTCGCTAGGACAAGCTGCAACATCAAACAGGAAGAAGAAATTATGCTAATTCTATTTCCCTGCTTGAATGCATTGATAGGTTTTACATTGCTAAATTTCGTTATAGTGATTAGAGAATTTTCCTTACCTCAATAGATCTCTTATCAAATGTCTTCTTCAGCTCAGAGAGTGTGTCCATGCCACTTGTGTCTATTGTCGTCACAGCTGAGAAAATTTTGAAGTTTATAAATCAGTTGGAAAAAAAAATGATGATACAAATAGTTCTCTGTTGTAATTGCATTCAATTGGTTCATTTGGATTTAGACTTGCTTCTGAAGGTGATCGCTTACCAGCCATGTCCAAAACAATACATTTGATAGAGCTCTCATTCATTTTTATGGCCCTCTCTTCCTCTTCTCGCACCCATCTCAAGATCCTGACCATTGATTTAATTAGTATTGATATATTAGAAGAGTTAATCATTTACAAATGATCATCAGAAATTTGTTTCATGCTTTCATGTGTTATTTCCAAGTGCATTTGTGATATTTTGGTATATTTATAGGCTATAGCTTTTAAATGCATCTATGAAGTATTGCCTTATTCTAATGCCATCTTCTAATTTCTATACAAAAGGGGAAGCAGCTGATGCAACTTGAATCTCGCACAAGCAAGATCTGATCATTTTGGGAGAAGGAAAACGAAATCTAGAATTAATTCTCAAGCTTTAACTTTCAGTCAATTCAAATTTGCTATTTGTACCTTCAATTTCGATCTGATCTGGTATAACTTTCAGCTAATTAGGATGTTTTTATTCCAGGGATAGAGCCAGGATTTACGACCTGGGAGTGCCGTAATCTTAATTAAAATTATTTTTTAAGCATAGGTCATGATTTCTGCTGCATTCATCTGTTAGAATATCAAGGCTTAGAAATAGCCATTAGATCAATTACAATTCCTCCAATTATGTTTAAAATTCAAATCTTTATACTCAGTTGAGCAATATTATGTTTCTCTCAGTGTCTTTATTTTGTGTGTCTTAACAAATATCTTTAGTTTCTCACTATAATGAATAAGAACATCCATCATAACAGGTATTAATTGATTCAAAAATAAACAAATTGATGATTGATTGTGGTATGTACTTCCATTTCAACGGTATAATGGTTTAAGAGAGGTTGGATTATTTGCAGTATTTTTGGTGTCCAGTTGACAATAAAATTGTGTAATTCGGTGTTTATTGAAGAGCTAATACAGAAGGTGAATTAAAAGCTCAAAATTGATGATGATGACAAAATATAATCTAAGATCTTAAAGATTCTTGTTGGTATGGGTATGGGACGGTTGTTTACTTATTAGAATTAATTTGTTAAGAAGTCCTAGTTGAGAAAATATTATTAGAGTTTCAAAGGAAATGTAGCACTTAATTCATGGGATTCATATGTCAAGTATTTTGGAGATCTGTACGCCATCAACCTTGAAATCAAGTGTTAAGGGAGCTGTGTAACCAGAAGATTCAGAACTAGGGAGTGCGCTTGGAAAAATTACCCACACTATAGAAGGAAAGCTTATAACTTTTAGGGATTCATGGCCTTATTGAGTTGCCATATGGTTTCACTGTTCCAGTTCAATGTGTAGGCCTGCCAATTTAAGCTATCGGTGAGGCATTTGACCCATCTAATTGGCTAACATAACTTTTAACCCTAGACACTGTTTAAGGCATAGGTTGAAACCTTTGAAGTTTGAATACAAATATGACACACGAAAACTCACCTTTCTTGTAGGTACATGCAATTGGCGAAGTAGATGGGGGACTCGATGCCAAGAATGAGAAAAGCAGGAACCCTTGTGGCCTCCTTGTAGTGTGCTAGATTTCTATAGCTTTGAGTCCCTGGAACATTCCCCATGATTGCAGTGTTTGGCCGGGTTACATGTACCAAATTTTAAATATGGAGATCACCACCTGCAGATCAAATAGGAAAAGTCTCTCACTCACTCACAGTTTCACACCCAAACTTGGTGCTCTTAGTGCACATTTCTCTTATATATTCTCCCACTAAGCAAATTGGATGACCTATTTTAGTTTATTTGATAAACACATTTCAGTGAATCTGTGCTACATGGTGTTCAGTTACTCTGATGAAATATGAATAGGGCTTACAGCGATCGCAAGGCCAATCTGCACTGAGATGAAGAGAACACCAAGGAAAGCAGATATGCAAGCCAGGAAATCGAGCTTGTCCACCTTCCACAGCCGGATCATGCCATGGAGATCAATGAGACCGGCGACTGCTGTTATAATGATTGCAGCCAAAATAACTTTGGGCGTGTAGTAAAATAGCGGCAGGAGAAATAGCATTGTTATGAGCACAGCTGCTGCCATAACTATGTTGGAGAGTGCTGTCCTGCACCCAGCATTATAGTTCACAGCTGACCGAGAAAATGATCCTGCATTCAGTCAGAGAAAATACAATTAGATAACAAATATTAGCATGATTAAGTATAATATGATTCACTGGAGGAATTGGGGAGCATATATTTATAAACAAATACTAAACATGATTAGATCTGCCTTGAGTTATTAATTTGTTCTTTTATTGTTTATTTATCAAATACCTGTCGTGACGTAGCATGATGCACAAGAGCCAGCCATGTTCATGATTCCAATGGCCATCATTTCTTGTTTCCATCAACCTGGTAGTTCTTTAGAGAGGCAAATGTTCTTCCAACAGCAATACCTTCCTGTAATTGCATGGTAGAATTTGTTCTTGTTTATGGCACTGGCATGGTCTGTCACTCTGTTGTATATATCTAAAATACGTGGTATGCGTTTAAGTGTACCATAGAATCATGATATTAATGAATCTTTTGAGATTACTTTATATTTTTGCAATGTGGCATCGTTGGTTGTATAATTGGAATCTCAAAATACTTCCAAAACCATGAAATTGAAAAGATCTCATTCCAGTAGAATTTTCAAATTCATCTCTCTCTTAGTTGTATGCAAAAGTTTCCAGTTGTGAACATTGGTTTGAACAACCAAACCCTTTCTGGGGGAAAAAGAAATTCTCAGATTTCGAATTTTGAAATTTGAAATTTATGGGAAAAAATCGTGATGTTCAGATTTTTAACCTCCAAACGTAGCCGTGGCGTAGCATTAGCTGAAAAATATATGGGAGAGAGATTATTTTTATGCTATCTTACGGTGAGAGACAAGATGCCGGTGATAATTCCTGTCTTAATGGAAAGACCCAAGTAAGATCCTCCAAAAAGTAGCATGTTGGCCGAAGGAGGGTTAACCCCTTTTTGCAGTTGCCCGATCTGTTTGGCAGGGACACAGAAATGTGATTAATGAAGCACGCTTGTGAAAGAACTTGAAATTTCAGCAGAGAAATGCCAAGAAAAAAGTATGCATTAAAAATTTGAGTACGTACTATGCTGATGCCATGGTCCTGAGCTTTAGTGGCGAAGGAAATGATGGTGGAGAGAATCACTGAGGCCAAAGGAGCTGCTGCTGATACCCAGAAGAGCTTTGGCCGGCTCTGGCTCTGTTATACATTACCGGGTTCTTTATTTCAAAATATCAAAACTAAACAATAACATATAATTCGCATAAAAATAATTAATATACCCCAAAAATAAAAGGCAATGCGGATGGAAGGGGGAAAATGTTTAAGACCCGTTCCTGGTTGTTGGTGGGCCAACCTAAGCTATTCCGATCCATAAGTTTTGTTTGGTGCGTTCTATCAGCCCGTCGTGTTTTTGGGAGGACCAATAGCCGATTAGAATAGGTCCCCACCTAAGACTGCAAATGAGTCAGTTTGGTCCATGACCCAACCCAAACCAGCTTAGACTTGATCTGTCCATTTTAGAGAACCTGTGGAGCTGGGTTGGGTTCTAAATTGGAACCGTTTGATTTACTAAATTTTGATTGGACTTTATCCATTCGGATTCGTTTGATTTCTGAATCAATTTTAAATCTTCTATGATATGATCCATCTTGATCCAAACATAAATACACTATACTATCGACGAGACATGGATATTCTTCATACTGCGGTTCCCTCCAGTCCGTTTCTTGGTTGGGTTTGTTAGGATCTGAATCTGTTTAAGTCTCTGAGTTATGATTCAAGACTTATACGAGCAATAGAGGTACAAACAAGTCAAGTTACCCATGCACTACTTGAACACAACTCGACTTGGCTATACTCAAGCTCAAATAGTTCGAATAGTTTTTCGAGTTGACCTCAAGTAGCAAGGTATTTGTCTTGAAATCTCGCGATCCTATTTGAGTTTCCACATAATTTAATAATATTATTTTATTTATAATATACATCCATTAATATTTATAGTGTTAGTAGGCTAAGATTCAAATTCGAACTCGAGTATTGCTCGGTTGATATTTGAGTCAAATCGAGTCAATCTCGAGTTTATTTTTTTCATTAAATTGAGCTCAAGCTTGGCATATCAAAGCTTAGTCGATTTTCGAGCCCGAGTGTTTTGAATCAAGTCAAATTTAAGCTTCTAGCTATTCGATTGCATCCTTAGTGAGCAATAAAAAGAGATTTAAAATTATTTTTATATCTTAATTATTCTAAGAGTTATATTGTTCATTATTTATTTCATATATATGATTAATAGTAGTTGGTTATGTGATAATTAATATATTTATGTTATTGATTGTTGAACTTTATTGTCATCAAAGTAGATGCTGAAGGAAGAGATCAGGACAGAAAAAAGCAGGGGGAGTCCAAGTTGCAGCTACCAGTGGATCTCAGGGATCCTTGTGTCTAATTGATGGTAAATGTTGCATCTCAGTTATAGAACACCAGTCATTTATATTTAGTTTATCATCTAATGAATTGAATCATCTAATCAATAGTGTGTAAAGTCATAAGCAGTATGACCTTTTTAAAGAAAATTCATAATTTGTATAGTGTTTGGACGCTTAAGCATTACTCCTTTCTACAGGCCTGTTGAGCATATAATATTTTGACATATGTACTCTTTATCCATTGTCAAAGTATTCCTACATATTGTTACAGTAGCTTAACTAATTCCAACATTTAGTCAGTTGGATAATAAATATAGGGATCCAAGCCAATCTAGATTTGAATTTTTTGAGTTGCGGCAAATTTATAAGTGGATCTGACTCATTGAAAATTTTGTCTGTGGGCTCGACCCAATCAGATCTGATCCTCTATTGGGTTGAGTCTAGATTCAACATTAGGATCCAATTAAAGATCGAGTCGGATCAGGGTCACTCATAACTTAGTTTGATCCAATCCATTTAGACCTCTATCTCCACGTAAGGGAAGGGTTTTTATTTTTATTTTTTAATTTACTTCTAGTGGTAGGGAACTTCGTGATGAACTTTTGATTCCTTAAAGTGGCAAGCAACTTGAACCCACCACAATTTAAGCACCCTTGGGTTTAAATCTCGTCCTTTCTTTAGATCAAAAAAAGCTTTAGTCTCCTCTTAAAAAAATAAACAAATAGAAGCTTTAGTCAAATAAGGAGGTCGGGTACTTAGTACTTACAATATGCCTTGTTACCAATAGGAAAACCAGGAACGAGAAGCCCATCACAATTGTCTGCCAAGCCCACTGCAATATTAACATTTATATATTAGCTAAGCCCATTAAAACGCCATGGCATCTGCTAAAGTTTTAGCTACCTCGGTTCTGTTCTCGAAAACGGAAGCATGACAGGGATGAATCCCATCTGGTTAGTGAAATGAACAATCCCAAGCAATCCTTTCAGCTGTTGCAGCGATACGATGATCGCAGCCCCACCCATGAACCCAAGGAGGGTTGCTTTTGATAGAAAATCCACAATAAAGCCCAGCCTATAAGACATGATACCCAATAACAAAATTTGGTCAAAAGAAATACTTTAATTGCGTTACAAGTTTTTTTTTTTCTTTTCTTTTCTTACATCATCTATATTCCCAAGAGCACCAAATTATGCAGCATATCAAATTAAGTGCGTCTAATAAAGTAACGTTTATGGGATATCATAGTGGCTTGAGAATAATTCAAGTGCAAGAGAACCTTTTACCTTAGAAGACCTAACGATGCTTGGAAGACGCCAGCGAAGAAAGTGGCTGAGAAAGCTAGCTGAAGATATAGGCTAGGCTCCTTCTCAGGAGAGACTTCTTCTCTTAGCATGGATCCCATTACTAAAGATGCAATTGATACGGGGCCGACAGCAAGGTCTCTCGAGCTTCCAAGAATAGAATAAATCAGTGGTGGCACAAAACTTGAATCTGTCATACCATAGTCAATATAAAAATATTAGTAAATCTCTTAGCAATACATGGTTAAGGGTGCTGAATGATTTCTTGTGAGGCTTCCACCGTCACAACACTTTATAGCATATATAGAGTGTAGAAGTTAAGACTCACATAGGCCAATGATGGGGGGCAAATTGGCAAGCTTTGCGTAGCTTATTCCCTGTTGAATTCAAGAAGAGCTATCAAGGTTACCAACCGGTAGTACTGATAGTATTGAATCAGTGATCTCAAGAAAATTAAACTAACAAAACGAATTTAAGAGTTTTTTTTTTTTTGTCCCATCAGAACTTGGGCTCTTGCTCCTTTGGGAAGTAAAGCAAATAGAGATTTCTTCTTTCTTTCTTCTTTTTCCCGCCGATGATGAGGGTGGCTGGAAAAGCTGCCAGCTGCCCTTTACTCAAAAGCAGAGTATTTACAGAATGAGAGGTAAACCAAAATAGTTCACAGTAGCTCCCGTTTTATAATGTAATTAAAATAACTCTCTTTTGCAAATTAATTTCCAACCCAAAAAAAAAAGAATAGAAGGCCCCTGTATTGTTGCATCACGTAACGAACTTTTTTAAAAGAAACACCAATTAACATAAGTAACGAAGTTTTGTTCAAAGCCAAATTCATTTCTTAAACGGTTACAGAACCAAAAGAAACTATCAGCTAATTCAAATGCTAGATAGGGATGCTGCCTCCCAAAACCAAGGAATGATAAAAACGAGTACTACTACTGCTACAAAATAAATATATTGATAAATTGACAGACAGAAAGATGGATAGAAAGGGCGTTATGGCAAGTTTGCATACTTGTGGAATTGCCAAGCTAGCAATGGTGAGGCCAGAGACTACATCAGCCTTGAGGAGATTGAGTCTGTACTCGGAGCCCCACTGGAAGATTGGAAAGAGATATTGGAAACCCAGGATCACCTTCCTAAAGAAAGGTTGGTTTTGAACTGGTGGAGGGGATCATCTGGGAAGAAGACCTCATTTAGCCTCTGTTTTAGAGACTGAAGAGTGGTCTTCTTCTGTGGCAAGGAGACCCTGTGGATCTCCATGGGTGGTATGGTTGAAGGTGGCAGAGATGACTCGAGGTCAACGACATCTGGGAAGTTTTCCACTCTTTGCTGCTTCCGACCATTGCAGGCAGTGGAGGGAGCAGGAAACCAGGTTAAAGACGGGCCAAGGGCAATGGAATAGGGCGCATAGGCTTGAGGAAAGAATGCGAGAAAGGTGTTACTACTTATAGAGAGAAAGGGTGGTGGGAGCGTGGAGTGCTTGTCTGAGTTGGCAAATAGTCTGGTGGTTCTTCTGAAGAGGAAGGGACAATTATGAGAATGGTGAGAAAAAGGAGATCAGAACATCTACCATATTTTTTTTGGTAGGTAAGGCCCGCGAAGTTTGGTAGTTTGATCAAGGAGGAAACTGAAAAAATTATTAAAAAGAAGTGCTTGTTTTTTTCCTAAACAAGTTACGGATAATATTTTACAAATATAATTAACAATGATAAACAATAATTTTATAGTAGTAGAAAAATCAAGCAGCCAAGAGGATAAAAACATCAAACTTTTACATGAAAAATTCTTCAAGAAAGAAAAAAATCTTGAGGTACCAAGCGAGAATCCATTATTCAATAATATAAAGAGTACAAGAAGTCTATAATAACGGACAAGAAAATTTCTATAAAAAAGCATCAACAAGCTTCTAACTTATAAAATTTGTAGACACACCTTCAAAGAGAAAATCTTTGATTTTTGGAATAGCAATATTCTTGTAGATGAGATGAGTGAATAAAATCAAACTCCTGTGCCTAGAACTTCAATCCAAGATGAACCTTATATAAGAAATCTTTGTTGTGCGCGAAACTCAAAATCCTATCTCTTCTTTATTTTTCTTTTCTCTTTTTTCTCTTTGTATAGATTATCACTTAAAAATATATGCCCAACATCCATTGGCATGATGTGGGCCATTCAATATGGGGCTGGTCCAAAATATAAATAGTAAGTCGAACAAAAATTGGCATAAAGTACTCGATTTCTCTGCTTCCTGGAACGCCCAACACCACATCCTTCCACTCACATGCAGGCCTCAAGCTTTGTTTTTTTGGTAAGGCGGTTCAGGCCTCAAGCTATTTGGGGCTTACATCCTAATGAAAGCACCTGGTCTTCGGTGTAATCAAAAGTCGGTGTGTAAGTATCGCTCATGGAGAATTTGTGTCTTGCCATTGGCTCCGCTTCGGGGTCAACCAGGGATTCCAGTGCGTGAGTTGCGGTGTAGCAATTACGTGAGAGGGGTGATCAACGGTTAAACAAACGTACACAAAAATGATACCAGAAATATAAATCAATTCACATCGAATCACGTGAGGGTCTCTTTTTAACACAAAAAAAAAAGGAAAATACACAAGGTTTCTCGGAGCATGCTCCCTTTGGCAATGGGTTGATGAAAATTCCTTGTGCACCGTGCGTGGTGCACGAACGCGCATACAGTGCAGTGATTGGCTCACACGCTGAGCCGCGCAGCGTGACAAAAAAATAAAAAAAAATTCACCGGCCTCGTGCATGAGCCAATCAACTTGCAGTACGTGCGTTCCGTACCGCACACAGTGCACAAAAATTTTTCATGAGTTGATACTTGATACGCTACCTAATAGGAGTCGTCTCTGCTAACACACGAAACAACCCCTTAATCTAAATGAAAACTTGATTGGATCCAAGGTCTTGGCCCAATCATCCAAAGATTGCATGCAACAACTTAGAATTTCATTCAAAAATATTAATTAAAAGATATTATATATTTGAGTTCTTTGATCTTATATAAATATCTAAAATCTATATAGTTTATAGCTCATAGGTGACTAAACATATGTTTGTATGGATCCTTATATACTTCTTCTATTTAAGTTGTAGTATACTTATCAAGCTAAAGATTCAAATCCATGTAAATTTACTTACAAGTATCATGAATTCAATCATAAACATCATGATCGACCTATAGTCATCTTCAATGTATTTGCAGTTTAATATTTCCCAATCTACATAATAGTAGGTTAGATTTATTTTGATACTATTTATAATCTAGAACTTTACCTAAAAATGCTAGTAGCAAAGATTTATTTTGATTCTTTGGGTTTATATAAGTATTTAAGATCTATCCAGTATATATTTAATGTGAGACTAAATACATGACCATATGAGTCCTCACACTGCAAAAGATATTCATCATGGTTGAGCCCATTTTTTGATCAACTTTACAAGGAATATATTAGCTCTATTCCATATAAATGGAAAACAAATAAAAGGTTTCAAAATTTGTTCAAGATGCCTGGTGCCAAGGGATTAGGTCATGGAACCATCAAAATCTCTACCATGTTTTTGGCATATATCTTATAATCTTGCTATTGTTCATTAATGGCTAGTGTAAATTTCTAGGCATTCACTTGGTTCCTAAGAAGAAGAGGGGAGAAAGTATGGTCAACCAAAATAAAAAACTGCCTTCCATTTGGTTAGATGTTTCAAACGAGAGGGATGGAAAAATAGTTTTTTATAAGAATAAGTTTTTCAAATTTCATGGAAAAAAAATTTATATAGGATATGCAAAAGCTATTTTTCCATGGGCAAAATTTTGTAGTAGTTTTTTTTACAAAAAGTACCCAAGAGCCATCATGATCTTCATAGTTTTTTTAATACAATGGATCACTTATACCAACCTAGTATAAACATATCCAAAAGTGTTAGAGCGTAAAATATTGCATAAAAGAGTCAGTCCTCATATTCATCGACAACATCTTTTCAGAATGCTCTACAACATAGGAAATGGAGGATGTAAATGTGCAACCTTGAAGAAATCTTCAAATATCATGAAAAACGGATGCGTGGCTGTAGATGTAGCTTGCCTCTAAATCCAATTCATCATTATGGCAGAATCTCAGATAAAACTTCTATAGTCGGACCGACCGTAAAAAAATTATGATCAGGCATATTTCGAAAACGTCCATCAAAGATGGGTGACCGCACGCATGTTAAAATACTAAGAAAAGAGAAATGGATAAATTCTAGAGGTATTTGAACACTTTAGATAAATATCAGATAACCATCGTTTTTTTATGGATGTCTCAATATATACAGGTGGCTAATAATAACAATCGACAATAATACCTTCTATGGTCGGTCTGACTATAAATTTTTTTCTCTAAATCTCTCTTAATGATAAGGTGAACCATACCCAAGATCAACACTATATGAGTGACACCCGCCACATCGCTCGCAACTCAGCTGTCAAGATGGTAGAGTCAAAAGGATCACAGCCACCCGTGGCCACCAACCTCGAATCTAATCTCTGAATCACGAACCTAATATAAAGTTGTTAGTTAGTTAAAACCCTAAAAGCTCAACCCAACAAATACCAAAAGCTATTTTAAATACAAAAAATATTTTAATTTAAAAATTTAACTATTAAGATTATGTATGTAATGTTTTATAAGGATTCTACATAATTTTATTGAGGGATAATAAGAATTTTACATAATTTTTCATAAAATAGATGTCCAATTGAATATAAATTATTTTGAAAGTGCATTTTCTATGTTACGTTTTCATGATCAACTAAATATATAAAATTACTTTCCTAGATATCATTTATCCAAATATCAGCTTCTTTAAAAAAATATTTTAATGAAATAAAATTCTTTCTATGAATGAAATGAGTCCTAAATCTTCGCTGCATTGCATACTTAGACTATTGGCACCATATGGTAAATGCAATGATTACGAATGCCGATATTTGAGTCTTGCCGGCCAAATTCCTGCAAGATCTCCCAAGCGTGGCATTCTGGACCTTAAAGGGTGTTCATCACGAGTTTCTCCGTCCTTTTCTCTTATTCTTTTTTTTTTTCTTTTTGGTAACAAGTTTCTCGCTCCTTTGCAAGGATCACCTGATCTCTACTATAGATAAATGGACAATAAACAAAAGGCTTCAGAATTCAGAATTTGTGCAAGACGCCTCTTGCCAATGGACTTGGTGATGGAACCATCAGAATCTCCATCACGTTTTTGGCATCAATCTTATAATCCAGCGGTTCTTCTTGTCATTGCATACTGGAACTGACTTGCACCATTTGGTATGATGCAATGATTTTGAACACCCTTAACTTCGCAACTGAAAGGGGACCGAGACCGATGTGAACTTAAAATACTGCCTCGTCGATGAAAGGTTGACGGATTCTCTCTGAAATATCAGCTCATGTATGATTAGTAAATGGATATAATATTAGCTAATACCGTCAAAATCAAGTTAGTAAATAGATGACATGTATATTTAGTAGAACAGGGAAAATAATTAAAAAATTTGGCCGACATATCGAAATAGCATCTCAGACATTATCTTGGCCAAGTTATTCATAGTTAATATATCCATTGCATAGACTACACCCATTAACAAAGCAAACTGATATCTCAACCTAGAATATTTCAATCTAGAATAAAGCTAGATTCTGTGATGTGATTATGTCCGGTGCGCAACATAGTAAAGCTACCACAACGAACCAAGCAATATACGCCCATAAGAGAACACTAGGAAGAAAAGGACTCTTAAGACTTATGAAAAGATCGAAATCGCAGGGATGAGGGAGATGCTCTGTGTGGGTGAGACACCTATATCTGGTGCTGGAAGCATTTTATTCCATTGGGCTGTTGCTCAAGTCTACACGTTGCCGTGATAACGATAAAGGCAAAAGATATCGAGATGGAAAACCGGCCCTTGATATATGACTTTTTCTGCCCAAAAAAAAAAGCATCCTATTTGCAGGGATTAGGGTTGTATCTTCCATGATTTTGGTCATCAGACAGCATAAATCTCACAATATTTTAGACTCTTTCATTATCTATCTGCATAAAGCTTAAAACGATCATTGCACGTTCTAATGGTAGATTTAAAGGTGGATCTTTATATATATATATATATATATATA
>KE504910.1:290320-303817 GCA_000441515.1 Elaeis oleifera
ACTACGAAGAAAAGAGATATATGTGGGATGCAAATAGGCGGTCATGTTCTGCTTAATGATGAGGATTCCGAAAAAATTGATGCTGAAAATATTGGTTCAAGAAATAATTTTTTTGTCAGCAAAAAATAAAATAATTATGTTACTTTTTATTATTATATTATTTAAATATTTTAAATTTATATTTTAATTTAAAATATTTAATATTATTTATGATATTTTTATATTATATTAAATTTTAATTTATAAAATATTATTTAGAAAATAAATATATATGCCATTACGGGTTCTAAGCTAGTTATATATAATGCTCATTATGTATATCATATTATAATTATTAATCATTAATCATTTGCGAAGCCCTCCCCCTCCCGCCTTATTTCCTGTCTCTCAGCCTGGCCATGGCCGATGTGTCTACGACCTTTATGCATTTTCACGCTAAGACCCTCTTTGCTCCCGAAGCCAACCCCTCCCGGCATTATTTTTGTACCTCTCTGCGATGGTTTTCGGCGGGATTCCTTGGAGAGACGGATCACCGGATCGGGACTCTTCTCCCATCAATGACGTGCTCGGCCCTCCAAACCCCGTATTTCTAGCGTTTCGGCTTCTTGATCTGCGGGTTTCTCCACTGCCAGGTTTTCAAGCGCCCGCCAGGCGGTTTCAACCGGAAACGTGGTAGGTTTTACTGATCTTTCTCTGTTCATTCGCTGTTCTCAGTCGTTGTGGCGGTAGATCTGGCGCAACGTTTCTTTGATTCGAAATTAGCAGCTCAGTAGATGCTTTCTTCGTCAAATTCCCGGGGACCACACCGAGCTATGTTGCATTCTTGATGCGTGATTCGATTGATGAGTTCTAGTCCGTTAGGATGTTGAATTTTCTGGAGAATTGTTTTTTTTTCCGAGGCAGCTGACGGAATTTTCTTTCTTTTCCTTATCTTTGTGCTTGCGGTGATACTTGCAGCCTTTTAGAATAGAAATCAAGGTACTCGTCTCTGATGCTAATTAAAATTTCGATAGCTATTGCTTGGATATTATGTTTCTTCCTTTTTTACGTTCAGATTTCTCCACTTTGCTTCCAATGATCTCTGGATCAGAGGAAACTTGCACAAAGGTCAGAAAGAGTAAACCCATTAGATCTACATCCAACAGAGCCATGGTAGTCGGATTCTTGATTTGATCTTTTAAATGTATTTCAAACCTACCTGCATTTGCCTTTGCTAACATCCAAGGACCGAGATTCTGCATGTCTTCAGTGTCTGTGGGTATGTGATCGTGCATTGGTCTTCTTGCTGCAGGATTTTGACGAATCTTTATTCTGGAAGCGTCTGCATCAATCACATGCAAGTAACTGGGGCTCAATAAGTTCTCTAAAAGCATGACTTTCTGAACTATGTTTACTTTAGAAAGAACATGCTTTCTACTTTTGAATAAACATATGTTTGATGCTGCAAACAATCTGGAAAAAATATGTTACATGAAAAGTTAGATACCTTTTGACATTGATTCGCTAATTGAACCTTCATTTTCCTTCCTGTGAATAAACAATCACTGTCATCATTATGATGGAAATCCCGTTTACTTTGCTTAAGCTTTTATTTCAGCATTGCATCTTGCTCCCATTTACTTTGTTTTGTTGGAATCTCTCTTAAATTGCCTTAGTTTTTTATTAGCACATAAATGGGGAGCAATGCAAATCTGTGGTCATTTTTCCTATATTACTTTGTTCTATTTCTCTTTAGGTGCATGGTTTCTGCATTGAGGGAACTCGATGAGCTTTTGATTATTTTGGATTTTCTTTTGCTTCTACAAAACAACAACTTTGTATGCACTACTCTAAAATTGGAGGAAATATCTTGGAGGCAAGCTTTGGGGATGTTCATTCTACGTCAAATTATGTAAAAGAAAGCAGAATTGTGAGTTACAGTAATAGAAGAAACTATGCAGTGAAAGAATGACATCTGGAGAGAATCATAGATGAAAATATGACAAATTAGAGATGACTTGGAATAAGTATCTTGTTGTTGTGTCAATTAGAGGTTTGGTTCTAAACCTTGGCATACATAGGTCTGTCTAGGGCAAACTCTTAATTGGAAATTGGACTAAGTGGCCTTGTGTTGTTGACACTTGGCTGACTTTCATCACTACAACTTCATACTCAAAAGATGAGGGGGAGGTGGTTGGTGGTGGGTTTGCTGCTTGGTCTTTTAACTATTTGGTTGTCCCAAGAGATTGATGATTGATTATTGAGTCTGTCTAAATTACAGCAGCAGAGGAGAAATTGTGAAGACGATATATTGTAGTTGACTTTCTGGCGTATGAAATGAAATACAATTCTTTTAAAAAGATGGTGTACAAGTTTTCTAACCTCTGATGAAGTAATTGATGTGAAGTCATCAAGGTTTTATCCAAAACTTAACTCTTCAGTATATAAAGAAGTTGATTAGGTGGGCTCTTCCTATTCCTGTTTTCTTGTTGATAACATGGTCAGGAAGAACCCCCATTTTTTTCTTTTTTTTTCTTAAACCCGGTCAAAATCAGAGTGAGGACTGGATTAGATTCTAGATCACTCGTATCCAACACCTAGTGACTTCACCAACTGAGCAAGCTGTTACTCTCAAGATGGTTAGGAAGTTGGCCAGGTGGAAATGTCATTCTTGATCTTATGTCAATTTTCAATGCACGGGAAAAAGGGTTCAGCAAATTATATGTGTATCAGCCTTGAGAAAAAGTTGATTCCCCCTGGATATTTTGTGATGTCAGCCAGACCTCAAATGAAGATAGCTTTAATGTGTATGAACTTATAGGTTTGCTTATCTATGCAAGAAGCAAGCATAAAGTGAGTAGAGAATTCTGGGGAGATACTGTCCTAATAGTCACCATAAATTTCAAAAGCTGTATTTCAACTGAAAATTTTTACTCTCAAAATTCTACTGGGATATTTGAGAAGCCTTTACCTAGAAAACTTTAGCCAAATTGGTTTTTTTTCCTGTTAAGACTGCCCTTTGCTCTCAGTTGGTTATATGGATATGACTTCCAACTGAATTACCTACGAAATGGCTGTTTCTAGCATCAAGCATTTTGTGGCTTTGGAATAAGAATGCCCATAATTTTACTAACTTTCCTTGAGCCAACATACTGGGAAGTGATGATAGACATTCAGGATATGATTATTATCCTATCATTATTTCTAAAGCTGGTAATGTATTGGTCTATGTTCAAAGAAAGCAAATTTCTCACTTTATTAAGTCTACCACATTGCTTTGCTGCATAGTTACTGTGGAAGAGTAAATTCAGACTGCTTCTCAGGCTGCTAAGTCTACAATTTTATGCAGGGTTGATTAGTTAATGCTATTGCCTCTGTTAACCTACCTAAATTGTGAAATTATAACATCAGTAATTCACTGTACGAGCACGTCATTCTGTTGTCTCTGGTAGTTATGTAGATCAACAGGAGCTAACCTAATTGTATAGCCAGCATATCAAGAAATTGGGTTACTACCATTTTTGTAATAATGCCCTCTCGTGTGCTTTGCCTTTCTTATTACATTACATATACATGCAAAACATACATCTATGAGCTGTGTTTGAGTCATAAGCCCAAACCAGGCCCCGACAAACTGATGCTTATTACGTTATAGATTTCCTCCAAGAAGTTGTCGGTATTATTTTCAGGTTGTATTATATTAGTTGTTTATGTTATATAGGAGGAATTAAAATTTTGGTGGATCTTTGATTGGATATATACTTACCTTTTTTATACTTGTGCAGACTGGAGAACACATTAAATTATGGTCTTGAACAAGTTTGGTCTATGGGATGCATGAAAAGATCAAGGAGGTAAAAACAGCTTTCAGTTGTCTCCCTTTTTTCCATGACTTGTGAGTACAGAAATATTTGTTGCTATTCCAAATTTATTTGAAAAGTCATCTCGTCAAAACATATCATTTTTCAAAATATCAAATCATTGGATATTCTACTATTTTTGATTATTTTTGACACCCTTGAGGTTGAATTAAAGCTCCTAGAAATGATTTGGAAAAGCTAGTAGTGAGTACATAATCTGATTTTTGGCTTTTTTTTGCTTGCTTAATTTTAACAATGGTTTGTTTTTAGTGTTGTCGTTGGATGTGATGAACCATTATGATAAAACTTGGTCGTGAAGAACCAGTTGCCAGCATGTATAGCAGTGGGAGAATTATATGGTCAAAACATAACAAAATACAGGCAGTGAATATCAAGACTGTTAGCGCAGATATTGAGGTTAATTAGCTTTGATATGCTATTGAGAAAGTCATCCGAAATTCTATGAAACTTGATTGAAGGTTATGGAACCTTTTTACCTGTCAGGCTGCAGATGATGAGAGATTGCCTTTGGCTGTGAAGGAATTGGGAAGCTTTGATCTCTACTTGCAAGTAAGTTTGTTTAAATGTGAGCAGTTGCAAATGCATTTGTTATGGTTTCTTGGTTGACTCTATGTTATACTCAACCCATGGTAGTCTTCTTTATTGCATGTGCATGCATGTGTTTGCAGGTGTGTGTGTGCCCGTGCATATGCATGTGAATGTGCATTAGTTTCAACTAGTGCACCAGATGATGTCAAGAAGAAATTCATATGCTGCTATTTCTCTACTGGAACAAGAGCAAATAAGAACATATTATTTTAATGCTGTAAAGAATCTATGTTATTTGGTACCGACTTTGTATAGCCTTCCAGTGACACATCTTGGAGAATATGTCAGAGCCTTAGGATTGGTGCTGGACTAATTGCTACTGTTATCTATAGATATCTTGGGTTTAATCTGTCTTTTAATTGGTCCTGTTATGGAATAGAACTTAATATATTTTAGGTACCACTTCCTTAAAACTATTGGTCAATTAGAGCATGGAGGTTACTTAGAAGAGGAAAGTGATGCTCCAAAAGTTTTTGGAACCTGAATGTCAAACATGCCAAATTAAAATATGGAAGAAGTGCAACTGGCAAAGAATGGATGAACTTGGATGCTGCAATTTGGCATACCAATAATGTTATATATCTAAATGCTCTATTTGGGGGCATTAAGTAATTATTTCTTCTACCAGAAAATATGTTTCTAATTTGCTTTATGTAAGTTGATGCAGTATTCTTGGTTTTGTGGTTTCTAGTTTTGGAAATGCTCGTGCTTTTCATAAGCATTAACCAAAGTTGTTTCTTGTTATTATCTATTCAGAGCTTAAAACATAATCCAAATGGGAGATTTGTTATTGTTTGTGGAGATGGAGAATGCAGAATATATACTGTGTTGGCATGGAGAAATAGATGCTTTGGAATTTGTCTGGTCATCTGATGGAGAATATGCAGTCAGGGAAAGTACATCAAGAATAAAGATTTTAGTTAAACATTCCAGGTCAGCTTCTATCTTTTATTATTATGTTCATTTTTTGGGGTTCGATTGGCTTGTTCCCACTCTCTGGCAGCAGCCTTTTTATTCTTATTTTTTGTTACTTTGCAACAATATTAACATAATTTAATAGGACAATTTTTCCAAATAGTAAGTGTGAAGACCATTCTAGATTCATTTTTAGATTCCACGTTCCACAGATCCATTAAGCTTCTTCTCTCTTTTGCAGCTCAGAGTTATTTATTTTTGGTATTACAATTTGTTGACTTATGGGTAGACCATGTTAAAAGGAAGCATTACTTGCTGTGCTCTCTCTATGTCCTGAGAGCAGATAGATTATGAAGCATCCGCAGGTGAATTGCTATATTGTTTAGCTCTACAATATCCTGAAGCCACATATTTGGATAGCACGAATGGCCAGCATAAAGTGCTTAAACAATGATCAGAGGCAAAAGGTAAAGGGTTCATTGATTTCCAATATCAACACATGCTTATGATCAATGAAGCATCCGGTAACATCTGTTCTAAAATAATGAATACGGTTATAATTAAAAACATAATGAAAACAGAAACTATTTACAGCAGATGGTCTACCCATAAGTCAATTTGGTACTTACAGTTCTACTTTATGAAATATTTCCTGGTGGTCATTTGTTTCCCATCTGATGGACAGAAAATTGTTTTGCAGGCAATTGCTATGGAAGCGCAAAGTGAATCTAAGTGAAGCAGTTGGGAGAACTAGCTATTTCTATGGAAGGTACAGCAAGAAGCTTTAAGAAAATCATAATTGGTGTCATTTGTTTTTAAAAATGCCATGAAATTAGTTCTTTGTTATTCTATTATTTCTGGTATACACTAAATGGGCTGTCAGTCTTTCAAACAAAGGCATGATGTAAGCATTAGGGATCAATATGGCAAGCACAGTATCTGCAAGTTGGCACGGCTTCAAGATGAAGTTATGAAAATGCTGAAACTTTGAATGGATAATTAGAAAGATGATAATGGAAGAATATGATTTGAAACATAAAGGCTAAAGAAGAAATATGATAGCATCACAGGTTGGAAATTAGATTTGGTGTTGTTGCAATTTCCTATGCAGCAGTGGTCATAAAAGCTAATTTATGCATGATCTGGCCTAATTGTGACGAAATTGAAGTTGCTAGTGTTTTGATGTTTCTGTAATTATGTAACAGAAATTGGTGCTGTTGGGGTTGAATAAGTAATCTTTCTGAAAGAAGTCTGTCATCTTGGAGACCCTGCTACGAATAATTGTGAAAGAAGAATTAATGGAATGATATCGTGCAAGTTGATGATTATTTTGCATTTTGTTCATGCAGTTAGAAATGGCTGAGGAGTGTCTATTACACGCTATGGATTTGAGTGGCTTATTGCTTGTTTACTCAGCTTTTGGTGATGCTGAAGGGATAACAAACATCTCCTGCCAAATAGCAAGGGAAGAATAATGTTGCTTTCCTTTGTCCATTTGTGCTAGGTAAATTGGAGGATTGCCTTCAATTGTTTGTGGAGAGGTACTTATGGTTAATCCACTGTACTCTTCTTCTTTAAATATCATTTTCAGAGAATCAGATGATGCTGTGGCCACTGTTTTTGTTGATCATTTTCTTTCTTGCAGTAATTGTATACCGGAAGTTGCATTGATGGCATGTTCCTATCTTCCAAGCAAAGTTTCTGAGATTGTAGGAAAATGGGAAAATGTATCTCAATAAGGTATTCTTTGTTTGTTCCTTTAAGCTTTGCTCAAAATAGTA
Organism: Elaeis oleifera; assembly: GCA_000441515.1. Classification (NCBI taxonomy): domain Eukaryota; kingdom Viridiplantae; phylum Streptophyta; class Magnoliopsida; order Arecales; family Arecaceae; genus Elaeis; species Elaeis oleifera. The sequence continues at coordinate 297,465 of KE504910.1, forward strand.
TCGTTATTTTGCTAACTTATCTTAAACTGCGGAAGACATAGTATACAGTATTCCTTTGGAACATTAACAGCCTTCTTTGTCAAAAAAAGTGATTGATGCCCTCTATCCTGACTTCTTAAAATTTAATAACCGATTATCAGAAGCATCATTCTGAATACAACTTCTACAAATTCAAGTAAATGGCAATTCTAATTCTAATAATATTTTAGCAGCAATTAATGGGTGACTTTTTTGGAGCTCCCTGAAAGAATGTTTTTTTTGCATAACTTTGAGGTTTTGAAAGTTCCAAGTGGGCATAAATATGTTGGAACTCTTTTCTTTGGGACAATTTAAGCCTAAACTGCCTTTTTGGCTGTAATGCTCCATGGAACAGATAAAATAATTCTAAATATCTTTATCAAGATTGGAATATTGCTTGTTTTTTTTTTTTTCAAAAAACTAACTATAGGTATCTTGATAATCTTCACTCTGGCCATGCAAGCCGAAGTTCCTTGTATGTTGGTGAAAAGTATATTAGGAGCCATTTTTTATTTATATCAAACACGTGTATAGTGATATCAATCTAACTAGCACAGCCAGTTAGTGTTCCAAAAGGTGGCTATCTATGCAATCAGCAAGGGACTGGTAGCATTTCGGTGGGAGGCAATTAACCGATTTTTTTAACTATTGAACTTTATGGAATCCTTCCTTTCATGATTGGAATCAAATATGAAATTTGCAAAAAATATTATGAGGATTCATGACTTCAAATCTTCTTGTATATGTTTTGTTTGGAAACAAAGTATAGACAATAAATTATAACTTTGAGTCACATTAGTGATTTCTTTTGATTATATGACTCGATTAAATTCTTCTCCCATGATTGAATCAAATATGAAATTTGAGAAACATATATAAGGATTCATGAGTTCAGTTCTTCTTGTATATGACTAGTTTGTTTGGAAACAAAATTAGACCATAAATTATAGGTTTTGCAATATTAACCCACCGATTTGGATTCTTCTGTTTATGAACATTAGATAGCTTTTAATGGTGCTGCAGTTGTAGTGAGTTGCTTGAAACTTGATCTGTGGTTAGCTTATTCTGATCTGCAGATTAACACAAACATGCATTTGAGTTTTAATAAATATTGATTAAGACGGATAATTGTCCCTCTGATGCGGAATGCTTAAGCTATGCTGAGAAGTCAAATATTAATCTTGTGGAAGCTTTCAAAAGCATGAAAGTTGATGAAGAGGCTGTACCACTTGAAAATGGAGATGCAGGTCATGAGGTAGATTGTGCTTGCAAATGGTGTATTGGTTTGTATTCTCTCTATTCTTAACATTTTATCATTTTTTTCCTTCTTTCGTTGTTTGTTCTCTTGGTTTCTTTAAATCTGCCTTTCCTCTCTCTGAATCCTACTCCTTGCTGCTTTAGATTGTCTAATGAAGAGAATGGAGTAGCGGAAGGTCATGAAAAAGCTGTTGAAGTTGAAGCTGATGACTCTACAGATGGTGCAATCCTTGTTAATGGGAATGAGGGTGAGGAAGAGTGGTGTATGAATAATGAAGGAACCCCATCAGCCTAACAGCAATTGGATGGACAGGTATAAAATTCAAATCTTGCATCCAGTGATTAATTGTTTTACCCAACTCCCCCTCCAAATAAATCTCATGTGTTTGGGATTACTAATTGTGTCATTGCAATTTGTGAGTGAGTAGCATGTCTCTGCCCTCTTTACAGAAGATGGAACAAGGCCATCCTTTAACCTTCCTTGGAAAGAATTTTGAAGGCTGTTGGTAGCATGGAGTACACCAGCCACTAGTTTGCTCGTGAATATCAATAGCTGTGGAGAGTGTACTAGGTGTAGAATTCTTATCAAGGTTCACCATATTGGTGCATACCATCTTGTACCGGGCATACCATATTGCACCAGTATTGAATGACACTCATTATCAGAGGCATACCATATCCTAGTATGCTGAACTGAGTCTGTATTGGGCATACTGATACTGCACCAATATGGTACCGTCATGGGCCAGTTTTGAGATGACAAATCTTAATTCTCATATTTAACAACTTTTGTTTATTATACCAATATGGTACCATTATGGGCCAGTTTTGAGATGACAAATCTTAATTCTAATATTTAACAACTTTTGTTTGTTACTGTGATGAGTTTATGCCCTTAAATGACATTGGTGGAATTTTGATTTCACTCTTGCAATGGCATTGCATTGCAGCATATTCCCTATTGTGGAATTTTGACCAGTCCACCAGTTTCATATAATTTTTTATGTGGAACCGGTGCATATTTTCTTTCCAGAATAATTAACTTTTTTCCATCATCAAGTAACCTGATGCTAGGGTGCTTCTAATCATGTTCATCACATTAAAAGAATCTTGCAATTTTGATGTGATAATATATTTTTTTCAAACTAGATTCTGTACATAACCATAGTTTTAAGGTTATTTCTCATCATTTCAATGTTTGTAATTTTATTTTTGACAGTATGATGCAATCACAACTTTTTCTCTATTTACTTTTATCTTTCTGCTATTTAAGTTGTGGAACTTTATGATGTATGCCTTTGGTATACCTTTTTCTATATTGCTTTCCCTATTTGTGCATGCTTACCCACCTTCTCTATGTTCTGATTTGCAGTGCTAACTCCACGTCCCTACGGAATAGGGACCTAACAAAGCAAGTTTCGGAGATCTATCTCCTCTTCTTAGGGTGATGACATATCCTCGTGGGGGAGAGAATGAGATCCATTATTACTTTTTTGCTGATATAATGATCCCTTTCTTTTCTTCACAAGTAGATGGTTTGTCTCTGTGCTATATTTTTATTGGTGCCTGATTGATATCTTACCTGACGGTATCCTATGCCGTGTAGCTTTAGAAGATTAATGGTCCACATCCAACGCGAATACTGCTGTATATGAATATTTCTGGGGTGGCATATGCTCGGTTGATTTCACCTGTTTAAAAGAAATATAAAGCAGGACCAAAGAACTTGCATTGAGTTGGTGGGATAAGGAAGAATCTGGTCCCTTAATAGTTGTTGGTTATCGCAAGGTTAGCTTGCCTTCCTTCCTTTGTGGTGGTCAGTGCTGAGCTTCATCAAGCACCAAAACGAGACAACTGTCGTGATCCTTTTGTCCACCTGCTGAAAGATCTGCCTTTTTTTTTTGCCTGAAAAATAAATAAACTCAGACAGATTTATAGATGTTACAATACTTTAGCACAATGGAATTCCTTGGCTTGCTTAGTCATGTTTGCATTTTGATTCTTGTACCGTTGGATTACTAGAAAGATAGGGAGAGTTGTAGTTGTCTGGCTGTCCTTGCCATCTTTTTTCTTCTATCTGACAGATAGCTATCTCAAGCTTTTATTTTCCATTTTGTCATTCATGGAGGTTCATATATTGTCATTTGACTAGGTATCATTTGACGCAATATTTCACCTTTATGGTTTTCGATCTAAAAGAGACCGATCATGTACAGGTAACATTTAGTAGGCCGCTTGCTTGGTCCTGAGGTAGCCACATAAACATTTAGGTTACAGAGCGAAAAGGAGCGGGTGAGGTTGGGGCAGTTGGTTTGGTTGCGTTACAGCTGGTATACGGGTGCTTGGGCTCAGGTGGTCGGGCCCCTCCGCGCACTAAGTATTGAAAGGTGGGATCTATCGAAGAGTTGGAAGAATGGTTTCGCAAAATCACAAAACCAATCATAGTTGGAAAGATGGTTTTAGTAGTTTTATTTTATTTTATTTTGAAAGAGTTTAGGGTTCTTTATGAACATCGCCTCTATCTACTAACTGAAGCATGTGCCTCTGCGTGAATAAAATAGTTCATTTACTCAAATTATAGACTGCGGCCTTCTTAAGGAATTTGAATATAGATTGCTATGACCTTTTTGTAAAGTAAGGCCGACTCTCATCTTCAGGGCATCTGTTAAGCTTCAAGGCGTCTTATCCTATATCCCGTTCCGAGTCAAAAATGGAAACGCCAGATGATGTGATGGGCAATGTGAGTGCATGGGACGGATGTCAAGCGAGGTGACAACTTACCAAAAAAAAATGAGGTGACGACGATGTCAATTGATGTGGTTGCAATCGGATCGATGCGTCCGCGCTCGCGGGCAGATTTTATTATTATTATCATTATTAATTTTCGTATCAATAGCATGTTGTACGCGGTCTACTAACTCCCGCCGCTTTACCATCTTCCCCGTCATCTCTTCCACTATTAGGGACTGTTTAGCCTGCTTTCGATCAACCTGCACTGCAAATCTAGTTACAAGAGTTGTTACCGAAAAAATCTAGTTACACATTGGATGCCTGTGGTTGAACCATTAGGCTGCATGGTAAGCTGCAAGGACGTTGCAGATATAATTCCAATTTGTAGTATGTTGGCTTGCAAGAAAATTGGCTACATGTCAACTTGTACTTTCCTAACCTCCAGGTCACAAGTTCCAATTCCATTTTCACAATATATTCAATAATTTATGATAATATAGTAATATAATAACATGAAATAAATATTATTATAGAATCTAGTTGCTATCACAATATAGTATAATTATTATTATGTATCCATATCCTAGTTTATAAAATAATATGCCCATGATACTAATAATATAATAATACTATTACATAAATATAATAATAATTATTATATTATATTATATTATATTATTATAGTAATTATTTTAAGGGCTACTTATGCTTTTGGTCCGCCAATTTAGGTTAGATTTTTAATAACTCCCTAAACTTCAAAAAACTTATTTCCTCTTAACTATTTTTAATGTATTCTTTCTTCGGATTCTGGCCATTTTTCTTATGGAAAGCTCTGCTTGTATTAAATGGTGATTTACCCAATTGCATTGAAATTGCTTAGATAGATGATTACATGGTGGATTGATGATAATGTGGTATAATAGATAAATTTTTTATTTGATGATATAATATATGAGATGTAGCATATGGGTAATGGTATGATATATAAATAATGATTTAGTATATGAATGATAATATAGCATGTAAATGATGACATGATATATGGATGATGATCTGATATGTAGTGTAAAATTTTTTACCCAAAATATCTAATCATCAAGCATTATGCCATCATCCATATGCCACATCATCCATAAAAAATTATAAAATTTAAAGAATCAAAAATATAATTTATGATACATAGATAATAATGTGACATATATATGATAATGTGATATTCGGAGACTAGATATTTTTTTGGTAGAAAATTTCACATCACATGCCATATATCAAATCATCGTCGATATACTGTATCACCATAATATAATTTTTATTAGCCATATCATATTATCATCATCTATATATCACATCATCACTAATTTACTATATCATAATCTATTTGTACAGTTTCTACCATGTAATTGACCATGTGATTGTTGATTAATGCTAACTGAGAATTTTGATTAGAAAAGTAGCCAAAATTTGAAGGAAGGATCACATTAAAGCAGTTGAGAGAAATAGGGATCAAATTTGAGGTTTTGGAATTTAGGAATTTATTAGAAATCTGACCAAAACTTGGAGGATTAAAATCGTAATTTATTTTTATCTTACGATAGAATAGTAATTAATAACTATATTATTATGATCTTATATTTAATGATACATGTTATTATATTGTGATAATATTATATGAGACTAAGATATTATAATTTTATCAAAAAGTTTAAAAAATTATAACATCATCCCCTTCAACTTTTCACGATTTGCACTTACATCTTGAAAATTTTAATTTTTAATTAAGTCCTAAAATTTAGATTTTTATTACAAGGTGACTCAACTATGAGTATCCGCAAACATATGACTGTCATGTAAGATAATTTTAGACATAAAATTTCATCACTTGTTAGTTAGATTAGAAGAGTTGTGCCTTGACAGAAATGAGAACTAGAGTGTACATTAGTAATTTCAAACTTTTAGTTAACAACTTTATGTGGATATTTGGGCTCTATTGCAATCAATTCATAATTTTGGGATCTAATTAAAAAATTGAAATATTTGTGGTATGAAAAGTTAAAGGGGGTGTCTATATAAATTTTCAAAAGTTCACTGTAATTTTTTTTTTGATAATAGATCTTTAATTCAAATAATAATTAAGATGAAGTAGGGTTAGGAACAATGAATGCCTTTTTTTTTGGTAGCTATATAGAAGGCAGTTGCTCAAATGGATGCCTTTGTGATGAATAGATTCATTTTGAGGTTGCACGCTAGGATAAGAAAAGAAATGGTTTCAAATTTATCTCATCTTTTTCGTAATAAGAAAAGAAGCGCTTCCAAATGAATGCCTTTGTTTTATCATTTTTTCTTTATTT
>KE504910.1:317593-328893 GCA_000441515.1 Elaeis oleifera
ACCTCCACCGCCCAACTCGCCGCCACCGCCGCCTCCGGTCTATTTTCCACCTCCCCACCTCCCAGCCCGCATTATTTTCCGCCGCCTCACCCATCTCCCCCACCACCTCCACCTTCGCCGCCCCACCACCGCATTCCCACCTCCGCCACCTAATTCACCGCCACCACCTGTTTATCAGTATCCATCACCTCCACCTCCACTGTACTCGCCGCCTCCACCACCCAATTCACCTCCTCCTCCACCTCCATGCATTGAGCCACCACCGCCACCATCACCACCTCCATGCATAGAACCTCCACCGCCACCGTCACCGTCATCACCACCACCGGTATATTACATGCCGCCATCTCCCTCGCCACCGCCACCGTCACCACCTCCACCACCACCAGTCCACTATGAGCCTCCGCCATCACCTTCCCCTCCGCCACCTTCGCCGCCTTCTCATTATGCATCACCACCACCCCCCTCTCCGCCACCTTCGCCCCCCTACCATTATCAGTCACCGCCCCACCTATGCCTTCACCTCCACCACCTCAATACCCTGTGAAACTCCACCACCACCACCACCTCCTCCCCCTCCACCCCCTAAACCCTGTGAAACTCCGCCACCACCACCTTCCTCCCGCGCACCCTCCCCTCTGTACCAAGGCCCATTGCCACCTGTTATTGGAATCTCATACGCATCGCCACCTCCTCCTCCGTTCTATTAATTCTTTTGAGAATTGTCCTCCTCACCTTCCTTTCACCCTCCATTAATAGAGAAGGAAGAAAGTATTTCATTCATTTTGGATTCTTGTCATGCTTGTGGTCCATTGAATTCTCCATTGTCTTTGTTCCTCTCGCTCCCTTTGTTGTCAACTTCCTTCCAAGGGAAGGGAAGGAAAAGGAGACAATTTACATAAGACAAAGCATTCATCATGGTGATGAAGAATAGATGGAGAGGACATGGAAAAGGGAGGAACAGGGAATTTTGGGGAATCTCTCCAAATTAATTTGGGATGTGAATAAATGGTTGAGAGAGACAAAGAGAACATCAGAATAGATGCAGGGATAATGAATGTATAGAGAGCATGAGATTCAAGAACAAGTCGATCAAATTGTGGGTATTGTCCTCTTCTATTATACTTTGTTCTTCATTTATATATGTTGATCATTACTTACGAATTTCTTCAAGCTCTGTTTTGGCTATCATCCAATCTCCTCTTTATCTTCTTTCTTGCCCTGCTTGGATTTGCCTCCTTGTTCTGTATACAGCTGCTCGAGTTTTCTTCTTATACAATGAGATAGGTGGCTTTTTGTTGACTCTTATGTTTGAATTTTCCTGCTTTTATTTGCTGTGCTGTTGCTGAACATTGTTATTATTTGTGTGTTTAGGTCCTAGAATGGGTTTGTATCTGTTTGCTACTTTTTTTTTTTATGTCCATGATACTTGAGTACCGGTGGTTCTGTGATCATAACAACTGGCATGAATTTATGATTCTCTGAAGTTTAAACTAATCATGCTTTAGAGAAGAAAACTGCTGATGGGCGATTCCCAAAAAAAAAAAAAAAGGATAGCTTCTCCTTAGCTTATCTAGCAATTTCCTGGCTACGAGGGTCAATGACCGATTCAAGTTGATTATCTGCTGCCACATTTAGTGGAAGCCGGAGTGCAGGGCGAGATTACTCTTTTGAAAGAAACTGGAACAAAAAGTCAGTGGATTCACTTCTATTAGGCATAGGCGGATAGGTTACTTTTCTGGATTCCACGTACTCGGTCCCCACTTTTATGCCGTAATCTCCGGTAAAGCCTCCGATTTGATTTGAGATTTGGGTCGGTTATTGGTGGTCTCGGGAGAGGCATGTGGGTTTGGATGCTGGGATTCATTCATTTGTTGGATGGCGATCATGTTGATTGAAAGCTTGGTTACCCTCCTTGCAGTTTCCTATCGAGATATGCTGTTATACCTGATCGTGCTTCCGTTGGCAATCCCATCGTTCTGTTTTATCTTTCTAATCTTTCTATATCTTTTCTTGGAATAAACCATCTTTCTCTATTGATATTAAGGGCATGGTTGGCTGTACAAAAACTCTCGTGAGGTCATCAGAGGATATCATATCGTTGGGATTTTAAAGCCCCAGCTACTCTCTTCACCCAGTCTACGGGTCCCCCATTAGTGGGACTGAACCAATAATTCGAAAATTAGTGTAAAAGAAGAGTTATCTAGTTATCGCCTCCCTCTCGGACTCTCTCAACACTCTTCTTACTCCCTACACTGTATGTACCATGGAGTTGCGCAATTTCTCGTTTCCATAGCAATATATCAAGATATATATTTGATGAATGGAGCTCATAGAAATGAACAGATATGATTGGTGGCATATACGGACATATGATGCATATCGTGGACAGAATAATTCCTTCCTTACCCTATCTTTAAGTAGAAGCACTCCAATGCCAGTCCTGACATTAGTCTCTCCTCTGAAAAATATTTGAGTTAATATTGAGGTGCCCCTCTTATCTATCTTTAGTTTTTTTTTTCATCCACCAAATCTCGGTGATGTTAAATCGACTATCATCTGAAATCTAATTACTTTGTGGAACCTGATCGATTACTTTGTGGAACCTGATCGGAGTATCAACGTACTTTAATAGAAGCTTTTCAGTATGTGGATGCATACCCAATATTTGATTGATACACTGCTATTAAAGCAAGGTATTCACCCTCTAGATCATTATTTTACTCATATATGGTATATATCCAGATAATGTATGAATGAACCTCCTCGGTGTAGATATATGTTTAGCAATTAGTTGATACACACTCATTGTCTTTACCAATGAACACCTTATATTTTGTCAATGAGCACATCAAATTGAAGTATCACATAGTCTAGATTGTCATGTTGTTAGTTCATAGTATACAACTAAGTATACATACTTTCATCAAAATCTCATCGTTGTAGTTTGATAGTGGGTATTCCTTGAGGCCTTCAACAAGTTCATCCCGTTGGTTATGGTTCCATTCTTATTGGATGAAGACAGTGATGCTAACAGGTAAAGGCCACCCAACTGAAACAAGAATCGTATGACCATTTTCAATCTTTATTTAAAATTCTAATTAAATAAGAGAGGTTTCTTTATTTTTTTTTGATGATCATATTTTTCCTTCTCTTCCCTCCAATCCAACCAGTACCCTGTCCATGATATGCGTGTCAGCTTAGAAGAGCTCCCATACGGTGAGAGGATTGTTGTCCATGGTTGGTATTCCGTCCAATTTTCTATGCCGTTCCAGTTCCACCCCTCACCGCATGTTCTTGTGGGTCCCATAGCGCTCGAATGGTTCTCTACTTCTCCGCAGCTAGCCGAGCGCACGCTACAACCGTATCTCTCTTCCTACCATTTTATAATTAGAAGAATATTGAAAAGTAATGGGGTCAGGAGAAACTAAAGAAACGTTGGTGATGCTTTTCATAGGAATCACGGGTCTTCGCCGCTATCGCTTCTTTGTTGCGTTCCACTCACGGGCATTTGGAGGCCAGCTAATCAAGGGCCACTATATTCTGGGTGTCTAAGGTGCGATGACCGATCGATTGGATTGTATCTTCTTAAATGTGCAATTAAATTGGGTTCTCCGTTCCCATGTTCAAAGCGGTAGTCTGAATTCTTGGGATTTTAGCTTTGGATGATGTCAAATTTGTTCGCAATTTGAATAGGAGAGTACCAATTGGTGGTGAGGATAATAATTGGTAGTGATGCTACGAGGCCAAACTATGGTGCCAAAACAAAAGATTATCCCCGTGACATGATGGCATTCGATGTAGTTCACGGAGTTGGCGCAAACCCTGTGCGGTTCTGGTACGAAGCATCAAATAACCATCCCACTTCTACAAGGCAAAGCGGTGCAATGGCTATATCATATGATTTGGCAGTTCCAGTGATTAGTTATATCATAAGATTCCCTAGTACAGTAAAACATTATTAGCAGTATAAATGGCTATCAAGAAATACTGATGCCAAAAAGTATGATGATTAGGAGATTAGTTGGGCAACAATTTAGGCCCCCACGGGCTTACCTTGCTTGCTCCAACAAGGCCGAGTGCTGCTATATTCTGTGGACTGTGGAGTGGCTTCCAATCTGTCAAGAAATGCCAGTTGATGAGATCATAAGAAAGAAAGCAATGGTATAAATTGTTTTCTCTATTATGTGTTCATCCTTCTGATTTGATTTTTATTGAGGTAGATCCATGTTGCTTAGCTAACTAGCCCTCATCTTCACCTCCAACCCAGGTCCGGACCTAATCGGCGTTCAACCAATCAAGAACGACGGAACTTGATCGCTAACGACGACAAACCTAATCAAGTTAGTATTTAACCGACTTGATTTGACATACAATCTATGATTAGCTGATAATATTCGGCATCTAGCCGACTACTTCCTCAATTCCGTACCGACGATGACGATTATTCGATATAAGCATTAACCATATGCGAAAGTGGAGTGTAATAGTCACCTATGAGTGGCCAATTACTCGATCTTAATGGCAGTTAATGAGGTAACTGCCCACTAAATGCAATAATTCATACATTCTGAATATTTAGGGATGAGAGTTATACAGCATCATCTACTCTATAAATATCGATAAGCAAAGGAGGACCTGATAAGTTTTCGCTCTCGTTTTTGGCTCTCTTTAGTTTTGCCCTTTCTCCGGCTAACTTAAGCATCGAAGGGCCCTCTTACCGGACAACTTCCGATAAATGAACTTCTTTTGCAGATTTCTTGCCATTCACTGCTTAGACGCAACAATTCGACTCTTGACCGATTAGCTCGTTGGAGATAGACAGCAACAATTTCCAATTGAAAACTAGGTCAGCCATCACCTCGATGGGTGGGTGGATATCTGTGGTTATCCAAGAAATGCAAGTAAGATTTTTTTTAAAAAAAAATATTAATGGCTTTAATATTATTTTTTTAAAAAAAATTTTTAATGACATTATTTAAAGATAATATTGAAAAGGCATAATCTGAAATTAGAAAATAAAAGCTACTTGGTATTGCTTTTATTTTATGTTGTTGTTTTCAAAAACCTAAGAAGAAAAATATATCATATTGAGCCCTGTATAGTGAAATCCTTTTTCTTGTCTAAATTGGTTTTTGAAAATCTTCTCTGGCTTTGGAAGCAGGGACGTACTGCTTTGAAACGTAAGTGGAGATGGAAGGAATAGTGGAAGTCTGGTGCTCGCTTGTTTTTCACATCAATCTCCACATGGGATTTCAGTGTTTTGTCGAGAAGCCAAAACACGAAGATGGCAGCAACGCCAAACAGGCCCTAAGTTCTTGACTTCTGCTCTTGTAAGTTTGGTTCTTATCTTCCGAATAGGTTTTAGGCCACAGGCAATGCATCATATACGGAATGCTGCACTAGGCCTTTACAGTGGGCTTGCTGGGAGATGTGGGCAGACATTATTTGTTCTTTCTCGCTTGTTTTCATATATATATAATATATATGTGGTATATTTTCTTGTTTTTAAGTTAACCAAAAGTACGCTCCTTGTTTACCGAAAAGGAAGGAGAAAAAAAAACGACGTGCTAAAATGTGCAGCTGTTGGACGTCAATCACCAACGAAATCATGCATGTATGTATTCTGGACCTTATCTCAGCACTAAATGGCTAATGATAATGAGGTCGAAAGCCTGTTATTGAGTTATAACGCGCAATCCAATCACTGGAGCAGAGTTTATGCTTGAGGTTGTGCAGAGCCAAAGGCTTCACTCAATCAGCGTTTGGAGGATTTGAGGTCTATTGTCACCGTCTAACAAGGCTTCCCGATTTGGGTTGGAGATTTTATGCTCAATCTCGGGCCAGATGAAAGTGACCCAACGTCCCCAGCACAAGCCCCGGCTAAATTGAATAATTTCGGGCCAGTTCAGGGAAAAATTCAGTCCGATACATTGTTTGCCACAACACCGGCTGGATTCTTTCGTGCCTCCAATCTGTCCGACATTGCAGGGCTGGAGGCACTAATATTTGAGCCAAGGCCTGGATATCTTTAGAGTCCGGTCCCAGGCCTGCCTACAACATTTAAAGTCCTAATCTATCACCCATAGGGCTCCTTCAAAGAAATGCCCAATTACGAAGCTATCATTGTTGTTGGTTTAACAGTGGAACCTAGAGAGGCTGTGAATCGAGCCCATTGTCTTCCTTGACAACAGGAGAGATATTCATGTGCTCCTAAGCTTAAAGATCCCGACATTTGGGCTTGCCATGTACCACAAGAGTTTGCACGTCTCTCTGTTTCCTGGAACCTCTACAGCCAGATTTTCTCAAAGTGCATTTTGATAGTTATGTTCGGCCAGCTTCTGCAGATGTTGGATTATATGCCCATCTATTCCAATTATGACCAACTCCATTCCTATGGCTGAATTAGTTTCTGCTAGGTATAGATTTGAAACAACTGTCTATGTTTCTAAATGACAAATCATCTTGTGAGGGTGATTCGAAGACTATGGTGACATGGATTGATGGCAAGGAATCCTCCCATCATTCAGCATTGAGAAATATCAAGCGTCTCTCATCTATATTGTCTAGCTTCTCCTCCCTCCACATTCTTTGGGATGCTAATCATGTGGTAGTCTGTTTGGCCAAGATTGCAAGCATTAAGCCAGGTGAAAAGTTTTGGTTTGAAGGCTTTCCTCCTATTTTATCTTATTTTATCAGAGCAGATGCAGGAGGCGTCTCCTTCATTCATTCGTAATGAGATCTAATACATCAGCTTTTATGATGATTGAGAAGTATTCTGCTGTTTGAACGCTATTTTCAAGTTTGCATGTTCATGTAGACGATCAGGGCTCGACATGGCACAACTTCGTGAAAAATGGGACGAGGCTCAGAAATCTTGGTCTCAGGTCGAAATCTTGATTGAATTTCCCAAAGCCACCAAACCATCACTCTTTGGTTGAATAGTTCAGCAATATGGAGAAATAATACTCAATCGAGCGTGATCTTGTGCCTATGGTTTTGTTTATCTCGGTTCAGTATGATGGCTGGATGAATCAAATGGCTATGATGCATGTTGATTACTTGTTGATAAATGTTCTGGTGACTAATGCGGCTTACTGCCCATTAGTTTCCTTTATTCTCAAAAAAAAAATGCTTGTTGATGAAAGTAGTTTGGTTATGGTCAGGTTCTCATGCCAATGAGAAGTCTGGCTTGCTATTTCAGTTTCGTGAGGGTGGATCTTCTTAATAAATCTTGATCATGGAAGATGACGTGTCATGATGTAGGAATATATTCTTTGGCAATGGGATCCACTCATTTTATGCTGAGTGGATAAGTAGATAAGCATACGTTTGAAAATGTAAATGGAATGAAGATGAAAGGAGGTTCCGAATGCCTATTTTGGTGGTCTAAATACAACGAATGGAATTTAACAGCACAGACTACTTTAATATATGATAGCTAATATAAACTATGCTATACATCATTTTGCAACAATGTCAAACTGAAAAGAAGGCACCAATACTAGTGATTTCCTAAAGTGAAGGTTCGGATTGGATATTATAGAAGAGATCCAAATTAGCACTATGAATATTAGAGTGTCAGTTTGTAAATACCATGGATGGCCTTAAATATACGTACCTGACAAATGAGAATGATTATATGAACGACTTATGTAACCTTAATTCCATTCTAATATGTACCAAAATCATTCATGCACATGGATGTGCTAGATCAAAGTTTATGCTTTCCAAGATGCACATTTAGAAATAGGGATTTTTTGGTGCACTTTTTCTTAACCAAAATGTTGTTTAAATTAGTAATAGAAATATTGTCTAGATGCACTAAGTGGATAGTTCTGAGTAGTCAAAATGAATATTGATTTTGTTACTACAATTATGATTCAATTACAATAATTAAGGTAGTCACTGAATCTGGAAACACACACTGTATCTTCTGGTTAGGTGATGAAAAATATCAGCAAGCTTTTGGAACCCAAATAGTGCCACTTGTCATGAAATTACCATAATTTTTTTTTAGGAAACAATCTAGGCCTTATGATCTAGTGAGGTGGTGTATTTAGAAGTGAACTAGGATGTGCCCTAGCAGCCATGCACCATTTGTCTATCAACATAAGATTCTGGATTCAAAATCTTAGATGGTGTATTTGAGGTACTTCAACTTGACCGATGATGGTGATGAAAAAGAGAAAGGGATGATGACAATAAGGAGGTGAATTGGGACTTGCTCAATGATCACAATCATCTACCTATCAGATCAATATTCTGAATTTGTGTCCTGGATGGTGTATCTTAGGCACTTGGACTTGCTTCATGATCATAACCATCTATCTACCAACTAAATATTCTGAATTTGAGTCTTGGATGGTGTATCTCAGGCACTTGGACTTTAGTAATGATGATGATGAGGAGGAGGAGGTGGTGGTGGAAAGAGAAGTGATAGTTATTTCCAAAAGGAATCATTTTTAACACTTCTATTTAAGTATCTAGACTCAATTGACCATGATTAATGTTTATTATAATAATCGATATAATCCTATCCGCTTTTGCGTTGATATGGAATAATTAATCCTATCCGCTTTAGCATCGATATTGAATAATTAAGGCATCTTAGCAACCCAGTTACCCAAAAAAAAAGCAAAAAAAGGCAACCCAGTTACCCAAACTGCTCAACCATTGACAATCATTTCATGCAATTGAAGCTTGCAGGAGACGTATATATGTAGGCCTTGGTGCAGTAACAACATCATCACTCTAGCCTTTGGTGCACTCGATGATTTTAGGATAAAGACGGAAGGCTGTTTTCCCAATAACGTCTACTTTTCTCCCTGTCTGGGTACCGGTTTTTGTACACTTGCTCTCGCACGTCTACATAAACAAATAGTACATTTAAACTTTATAAATCAAAAAAAAATAAAATAACATGGCATTATTTTGAGATGATAATTTTAATCAATCCACTGGATATCTGATTCGATCTGATCCATAAAGAATGGATTTTATCCGATCCGATTAGAACCTGAAATTGATATAGGTTCTAAAAAAAAAATCTCAAGCAAATTCGGATCGAATATAGATAATGATACGTCTCTTTTCAAATTTGATCCTATATAATTTTAATCTATATCCTCCTTTCAAAATTATAATTATTTTATAATTTTTATATGTATTCAATTCAATCCAACTCCCCTTATCTACTTGATCTGATCTAGCTCATATTTTTACTTAACCTGATCCGATTTGACCTGAGATGGATATGGATGGGTATAGATATGAGGCTTTTCATTATACGACAGATATGGATATGGACCAACCTGATCCATTTTTGATCCGTTGCTATCCTTGGTACTGTTAGACTAGCTAAAAATCTTTTTTTTCTTCATTTACAAAAAGACACTTTTCCTTGACATAGGCATCAGCTTACAGATAATATGACAAAAAATCTTAGGCTGTTGAGATGTTGGAGCTGTCATCGTTTGAGCCAACCCTGAAGAGTCAGGATACCTGGGACTTCCTTCTGCTTTTTTATTGCACCCCATAAGGTGTTCATCGCTTGAGAGCCTCCATCTTCGATCTTCCTCAAGGTCAACTTTGATAGCAATATGACTGGTAGATATGGTGGTGCTGGTTTTATAATTAGGAATTATTGCTGCCAAAATTCGGTCAGACTAGAACCATTAGGAGTGTGTTCTTTGATTTGTGATGATGAAATACAATCTACCTTGGAATCGTAGATTTGTACATCAAAAGACGAAAGAGCTCGTCGGATTAGCTCCGATCGGACCTACGATGCTTAAGTCAGATCAGACTTTGGAGGAATAGGAATAATAATATTATAATAAAAATTATAGTATAAATGTTATCCTAATCTGGTTGGCCTGGTGGATGGCCTTATCTCTTCTTATTTTGGCTTTCTTCGTCTTATGATGAGCTTAATCTTTTTGAATTTCTGATGAGGTCGACTTACTTAACTTTCTGATGAGGTCGGATTTTTTCGATCTTTTGATGAGGTCGACTTACTCAGTTTTCTAATGAGATCGGACTTTCTCAGCTTTTTAATGAGATCGACTTATTCGGCCTTCTGATGAAGTTGGACTTTCTCAGTCTTCTGATGAGGTTGACTTATTCAGCTTTCTAATGAAGTCAGATTTTTTTAATTTTTAATGAGATTGACTTATTCGATTTTCTGATGAGATTGATTTATTTGACCTTCTGATGAGGTCAGACTTTTTCGACCTTCTGATGAGGTCGACTTAATTGTCCTTTTGATGAAGTTGAACTTTCTTAGCTTCTTGATGAATTAGACTTATTTGGCTTTTCATCCTTCTCAATTTTATCAACCTTTCAGTTTCTTCGACCTTCTCAGCTTCTTCGATCGTCTCGGCTTTCTCAGCTTCCTCGACTTTTTCAGTCTTTTTAGATTTCTGATGATCTGTGGATCTGTACTAAGAAAGAAAGAATATAATGGATGAGGGCTTATGAGCCTCTCACTATGAGAGCTTTGAGTTGTGGGAGTCTTTCTCTCTGAAAGTCTATCTTTTTTTGAATCCCTTGGCCCTATGTACATAGGTGTGGAGCAAAGATCAATTGGAGGTGAAAAATCAAGGGATGAGATATAAATCTCTCATTATAAGCCATCGCCTCCTCTCTTTATTTAGATGTAAATCTACCATAATCATCTTTTGTTTTTGGATTCTCTTAATAGTAAATATATAACTGTCCAAATTCAAACCTTTATAAAATTGCTTGCCACATATCCATTCATGATAGGAAGACCGATTTATATGCCATATTAGGGATCATGATTCTAGATTTATCTTCGAGGGTGGGAGTCATCTTTTTGAGTCTATTGTTCCAAGAGTTGAGTTGCGGACTATCTGGGAGGAAATTTTCTATGCGAGGCTGCACCTCAGAGCTGATCGATTGGTGGTGGAGGGGGACTCGACCACGGTGGTCAATTGAATTCGGAGGTGGAGAAGGGGGAGTATAGTCTCCAACCCATTTCTTTGGGACATTCTGTGCTTATTGGCAGGATATATTTCTATCGACATTAGATACATCTATCGGAATGTGAATAGCGCAGTTGATTGGATGATGGACTATGTAGCTAATCACTCTGATGATGATATTTAGTTTAATATATCTATTTTATTGATGTTTTTTGAGATACCATTTTTTTGATTTTTTAGACTATAATCATATTTGTTTTGCACGAAAGTTCAGTCTTAACCCCGCGTCCCCGCCCGCCACCCCGGCCCCAACCCAACAACTTAAAAATAAAAAGAAAAAAAAAANAAAAA
>KE504910.1:331075-344517 GCA_000441515.1 Elaeis oleifera
TCTATTTTAGTTAGTCTACTCTCTCTCTCTCTCTCTCTCTCTCTCTCTAGTAATATGCTTTCTAGCAATAAACATTGATTTCCTTTATTTATTCATCAAATATATGTACTAATTGTCTTCAAGAAGTATAGAAGGAAATTCATGTGATATAAAAACAGCCCTAATAAAAACTTTGATGTTCAAGAAAGACCTATGAGTTCTTTATTAGTTTGTGAAATGTCAATATATAAATTTGCATTACATCATGCTTATCATACATTGCATGTTTTGCTTTCCTAGATGTTTTAAAATCAGAGTTCCGGAAGTCCGGTGGCTTATACCTTGGACAGTTAATTTTGGCTTAACATTACTGACTTCAGTATTCCTTCTTTAGTGATTCTTGAGAAGGTAACATCCATATTTCTGATTGTATTTCCTAGCTGTCAGTTCTTTAGAAGGCAGAAAGCAAATATGTTGTTCATGGCACAGTAGCTATAATTTGTAAATTTGGATAGTCGTTTTTCTTATGAAAATTGATCATGTTCCAGAAATAGACCAAGTGGAAATCCAAGCTGTACATGATCCTTCCATTGCACATCCTGATTGGCTGCAAAGGATGAAAATCACTTGTTGTAGGTTATAATACATGCAGTTTTAAATTTATTCTATCAGGCTGAATTACACAGTCTGCTTATTCTTCACAAGTGTCATTTCTAGCTTCTGACTGGGGACTTATAGTATTTGTATTGCCGGTTAGGTTATGAGTTTACATTTGGTGCAGGATATTGTCTCTGTATGGCTGGTAGGATTCTGATTTGATGAAGCTATATGAAATTAATCATTGTGGCTGTATGGACTCTGAGTTCCAGTACTTATGTTGATTGGTGAAGGCCAACTATTCTTCCTCCAGTTGGACCCATTCTGAGTTGAAGACAGTATCTCGGACTAGTAGATATTGGAACTGCTGGTCTTGTCCATAGAAGTAGCTTAATGAAGGAAACACATGCTAGTGTCCATTATTTGTGCTTTTCTAGGGTGCTCCTTTTAGATCTAGTGCTTTCTAGTAAGAGTCATTTCTAGCTCCTTAAATTTATTGCAGTGAAAACATGAAATTTATATCTAGTGATTGAATTGTTGTTATAGTTCCATGAAAAAGTTTAGGTTCATAGTCAGCTGGATATCAGGTATGCTACTACCGATAGAAATCACGTGGATTGACCTGTCAAAAGGTCTTCCTTCTTTCTATCAATCTTTTATTCTGTTGTGTCGCTATCAATTTTACACCACTTTAGATTAGACGCATCTATTTTTATAATCTTTCCAGTGTCTAGATACAGTGTATCTTGCCGTATCCTTTGTTATACATGGATATTGAATGTATTAAATTTATTTCTAGTTTCATTCCATATTGTCACACCCTAACCCATTGGTCCGAGTCAGGGGGCACGACAGACGGCCGCACATCCTTAGGGTTTAAGCCCATAGGACATGCAAGGCTTGTCTTCATATTATTCATATATACTTGTATCAATCTCAGGCAGTGGTAATAGAAATAAACTTCTAATTCATTTATCCAATAAAAATGGTTCATGAGGTTTAATAAGAATAAAGCAATATTTGTTATAGAAACAAATTAAGCAAAGTGCATCTAGGGTCCTGTGCTTCTTATTGCTCAAAAGCCCCATATGTTCTTCTAGATCTGAAAAATAATAGGATATAGAAGTGAGCTTTATGGCTCAGTAAGTTACCAAAATCTCTAATTTATTTAAATATTTATACAGAAAATAAATTTTCAAGTTGCATGATTTTTCGCAAAAATATTTCAATGAGTTTAAAAGCATGTCATAATAATTAACATAGATTCGAAATGTGCATTTTGCTCGAAGTAAATTTTTAAATCACTCAAGAGTTGGCTTTCCACTCTCACTCTCCTAATCCTCTTGTCTATGGCCATAATCGGTCCGTGTCTAGTCTCGAAAGAGACTAGATCCTGACTACAACATGCCGTCTATCAGTCATGCACCAGTGATCGCCCTATTGGATGCTTGGAAGGAAACTAGCTCTAATATCACATGAAAAAATGTGTTATCATCAGCACGTGCCAGTGATCAACCTCGTCTGGTTACATCCGAAAGAAAATTAGCCCTGACTATAACATATCATCCATCAATGTGTGCCAATGATGGCTCGTTGGAGGTCCGAAAGAAGATTAGATCTTGAATTCGTATGATAATGGTTGGACTAGAGAGCAGTGGAACCGACACAACAATTTTCTGATGCAACGGAATATAATTCATGTCCAATAAATCATGTATATTTGATCGAACATTTTTATGAATTATTTTCATGTAGAGCATATAAGATAATTAATTTATACAGAATGCCATAGCAATAGATAAATATAGAAATCAAATCTCGTGCACGATAAAACATATTAGGGAAGAGGTAACTTACAATTTTTGTCCTAGATTTTCATGAAATTTCACTAATCAGGAATATTAACCAAAATCTAAAATAATTAAACACCTTATTAGGCTTTAGATTCTAGTCTAGACCATCGAATTCGACTTAACATCTGGAGGTCTCGATTAACCCTAGGATCTAAATATTTATCAAATATAGATATTTAGGTGGACATCATGGTTATCCATATATGACGGATTTGGCCGTGATCAAATCCCCTCGTTATTCGGATCTGCGATTCCACCTAATCAATTTAAAATTCTAAGTCAGATCTAATTTCACAAATTAAAGAAAAATAAGAAATTTAGGCTCAATCCAGATCAATTGAAATAGAAAGGAGAGAGGGACTTGAATTAGGTAAGATCAGAGTTGGGGTTTGATTCATCAATGATCACGATATCTGGTGTGAGAATCAGACAAGAGAGGGTAATTAGAATTTCTAGGAAATAATAAATAAGAAAAATAAGAAGAAAGAAGAAATTAGAAGAAGTAAGAAGAAGATGATGAAAATGAGAGGAGAAAGGAAAGAAAGGAAGAGGAGAGAAGAGCGAGAGGAGGGCCTAGCGGGAGGTCAGAGTGGACATCGACTGATGGTGGTGGCGGTCAAACCAAAGAAACACCTTAGAATCGGGTGTTTGATCGGCTAGAAATGGGGGAAATCGGGCTCCAATCAAGGAAAATAGAGGGTGAGGGAGGGAGACTCACTGGTAATCAACAGAGACAGCGAATCTTAGTCAACGATAATAAGTTTCGGCAGTTCAAAAGTCATGAAATTGAGCCAAAACATGGCAAGAGAGAGGAAAAGGGCATTTTGGGCGGCCGGGCTTTGGGTAAGGTGGCTCATCGGCCATCGGAGAGGAGGAAGGGAGGAAAGAGGAGAGAGAGGGTTCGGTGATCCTGATCACAGGGGAGGAGAGGGGTCTAAATAAAAGAAGGCTGTGGAAAGATAAGGCCGGCTTAATGCCGGCCATTCACCAGTTGCACCAGCCTCCATCAGTCTTCAATGGTCGGCCCTGAGTTTTCGCACCGACCATCGTTTGGTGGCCTTATCACCTGGCAATAGGGATCGGGCAGGGGATCGGGATCTCTCCTGTTCTGATCCCAATTTTTTTTCTCAGAAATTTGAATTGAAGTCGGCAATGTGTTTGCCGACTTCAATTCAAAATTGGCCCAGGTGGGCCGGGTTTCACACGTATATTGCTTTATAGGAAGATTTATATGTTTCCTGTCTTTATTAGTCCTTGTTTATGGAAAACGTCTTACTCCTTTTTGCTATTTCTAAATGATGGTTCCTTCTGTTTTTCATATTTGCTTGAAATCCAGTTTCTATTATCATTCATCAAAATAAAGGAAAAATGTGCAAATGTTGATGAAACTGCTACCAGTACTTTCTGCTTTATGGAAACTCATATCTAGCTGTATAGTTCTATAATTAGTACATCTATGCATTTTGATGCACAAGCATTTGCATTTTCTTTTCTTCTTGTGTCAATTGCTATATGCCCTTTGAAAGGGAAAAAGAAAACATGTAACTGGTTTGTTTAATATTCTAATTTTGTAATTATACCACAGAAGTTGATTTATGATGTTCTGTATATTGCAGGAGATATCTTCTACTATCACTACCATAAGCTTTCACATTTCTTTAGACTAGATATTGTCAACATCAGCTTTATCTAAATGGGGATGCAGAAAGTGCCCTTCCTTCATCCAAGAAGAGAGTTGCTGGTAGACAAATCTCTAAGGATAATCCTGATCCAGATGATGATGTTCCTGAGCCAGAGATGGGGACTTTTCAAAGAGCCAGCGAGGAAGTGATGGCTACCAGAAGAATTGTCAAGGTTCGGCGCCATCAACCTGCATCATCTGCTGGCTCCAATCCTTTTTCCAGTATTCGCTTGGTTCCTCCAACTGGTTCTGATGCAAAACAACTAGCCCTGCTGATCAGCCTCAAACCGGTGCTGATACAGCAGTCTCAGAAGATCAAAACAATAATAATGAAAAGATTGAGAAATCTGGTGATGAAGATGAGGAAACCGAAAATGGAGCTGCAGTGAATGAAACAGAGGGGACAATAGAGAATAACAGGAAGTCAGCACAAGATATTAATGATGTGCTGGCAGCTAAGAGTGATGAAACAGGAGAGAATAACAGGAAGTCAGCAGAAGGCATTGCTGATATATCAGCAGCTAAGAGTGATGAAAGGTCAAAAGTGATACAATGGAAGAGGTCATTCAGCCACTGCAAATGGGTAACGTAGTGCAAAATGGAGGAAAGAAGCTGAAAAGGATGCTGGAGAAGGAGCAGGTGAGGAAGATGGGGAAGAAACTGAAAAGAAGCTGGAAATGAAACGGAGAAGGCTGTTGGAGAAGAGACTGAGAAGAAAGCTGGAAAATGACCATAAAGGTGCCACTGTGTCAGCCGGATCTTTAGTTCATTTCAACAGTTGTCTAGTAGCCAAATGCATTTACAGGGCTGGCAGGTACTGGCTTTTCGAACTCTTCATTTTCTTTGGTTCCATTGCAAAGCAGGATCTACATTTGGTGCAAGTTCTGGTTCTCTTTTTGGGCTTACGAACAATGGGAGTTCTTCCTTGTCATTGCCTGGTACTGCACCGGATGCTTCTAAAAGTAGCAAACTTTCCATGCAGGAGGTGCCTGTTGAAACAGGTGAAGAGAATGAGAAGGCACTGTTCACTGCTGATGCTATATTATATGAGTATTTAGATGGAGGGTGGAAGGAAGGGAAAAGGAGAGCTTAAAGTGAACATCTCTATATCTGGTGCTGAAAAGGCAAGGCTTATTATGAGGGCTAGGGGTAACTACAGGCTTATCCTGAATGCAAGCCTTTACTCAGACATGTCACTCACTAATATGGATAAAAGAGGCATAACTTTTGCTTGTGTCAATAGCATTGGAGAAGGAAATAATGCACTGGTCACATTTGCTCTGAAATTCAAGGACAGTAGTATTGTAGAAGAGTTTCGAGGAGTGGTCACAGCACACAAAGGAAAGAGGGCCCCTGTACTGAAGACACCTGAGAATTCCCCTTAGGCATCTGATGATTGAAATGGTAGATGTCTCTTCAAAAAGCTAATTTCCTGGAATTTCCTTCTTGAATTTTGTTATGTCTTGGTTAAGATGTCGCATTATATGATTGATCTTCAAAATGTAGGGCCAAAACTTGTTTAGTTAAACTCCAGTCTTTGACAGAATTGTTCATCTTTTTATGTAATTTCTAGAAGAGGACTTCAAGTCATGGTTGCTATTGGAGTGTAGTTGCATGTCATCAACTGTTTATCTTATAGGCTCATAATATCTGCTATTAAATTCAATTGCTACCAAAGTAACACCAGGTATGGTTCTTCTGATGAACTGCATCCATTTGCAAAATTAGGAATTGTACTTGCATGATTCTCTTCACCCTTAAGCATGCTTGGGTTGTTAACCCTTGGAATTAGTGTGTGATACCGGGGATGATTAACTCTGCAGGATAAGTGGTTTTTGCTTTATCTCACACAAGGAAGCATTTGCTGATGCTAAAGAGGCAATTTTTCTACTTGTTTCATTTTAAGCACTAAATGGTTATTTGCTGAGGAAGCAATACTATAAATTGCTATATCTGCTGGCATCCTCATATGTCTCAATTGATTTAAGACCATGCTAAGCCAGATGTAATGGCCTATCTTGTGTGATCTGATTTTGTAATTTTGAACTGGTCCTTCAGAGTGAATCGGGTTTGAAAAGAATAGATTAAATAATGTAATGTTAGTTCCATGCATGTTGATATTGGATTGTGTTTCAGTTTGATTCTTTGCCAATTTTTATGTCAGAGATTAATACAGTTCCTGAAATTAAACCTTGTCATCTTCATCCGGACTTTTTTGAAGTTTGGAGGAATTCAAAGGTTTATTCATGGTTGCTGACCTTAGATTATCATTGTTAGTGTAGGCCTCGTTAACTGAGAACTTGCTTTCTGGGTTTTAATTAGTTCATGGTCCTTCTTGGCTGGAATTTGATACCAATTCTTAGAGAGTTGGCATTAGGTTGGCTCCAGTCATAATCTTGTTCTCAATCCTTTTATACTGTGTTACCTGGATAATCAGAGCCTGTTTATTGAAAAAAGTCTTTGATGGTGATGATGATGAATGTTATTAATTTCTTATGTATTAGTATCTTTAACAAAAGAGAGTAGAATGTGGAATGCGCAATTGATACATGCGGATTAATCAATTTTTAGCCTTTTTTTCATTTCTAGTTCTATAAATGGTCATTACCTTGTATTCTTATGCATATGTGATCAATTAATGATTGCAAAAGTGCTTTGGTTCTATTTTGAATCTGACCTTGGTGCATATAACCTTATTATTAATTTTCTCATCAGTGCTTAACTCCAAGAAAGGTGGAGACTTTTGCTTGCTTAAACTACTATCATAAGATGATACACCATGAAGATTTGTTCCATTATACCAATTGTTTATTAATATGGGCAGAAGCTTCGGAAGGATGAAATATTCAACCATTTGGATGATTACAACTACAGAATTTAGTAAATTCAGAAGTCAGAGTGCTTTTTATGTTGAAATTTTCATCATATAAGTATGTAATGCTTTTTAGTATGTATGCATGCATGATGTGTGATTCTTGTTCTAACTATAGAATATTGTGTCATTGTGTAGTTAGATTACGACATGGCTGGATGAGTCAAAGAGGATTATGTTTATTGTTTGTCAGGACTTCCAAATTAACATTTGGCGATTGAGCTGATCTTACTGAAGGCTGGTTTTCACCTTCTAGTACGACAGTTGTAAAAGCTAAGGGATGTTCTGAGAACCTTCGTAGTCCTTGGTTGCCATAACTCGATAACTCTTTCTACATGTAAAAACCATCAGGCTGTTAGGTCTGTTTTGTATGGTTTTTAATCCTTTTATCGAATAAGATCTGAACCAGCCCTATATTGTATTTTTGCGCCTACTTCAAGTAAAAGAGTGGTACAGTTATTTAAGGCAGTGATGCAGGTTTAATTCATGTTCATATTTCCTTTTCACTCCCTTTTTAGGTGGGTGTGGTGGAGAGGGATCTGACGCTGTTCATGCCAGTGCATAAAAATGTAATCCTGTTTTTATGTTAACATGTGTGCATAAACTAGATACAACTTGTTCTCTTGATGGTTGACTTTGTATGAAGATTTCTGAAATACATGCCCATGGCCTAGGTTGGCACCAGGCCCTGCTTTTAGGGGAACCACTAGTTGGAAACATGCAAGGCCTGGAAGCATTTTCCTTTTCGGGAGAGGCCTGAACAAGGAGCATAAATAAATGTCTGATCTTGATGCACCTGTATTCCTGGGCATTGCGTGTAAGCATATGGTTGTTTTTGAGGCCTGATGGAAGCTGAATTAAAGGGTCTATGGACATTGATGGTCTACATCAGAAATGAAATTAGCTAATGATGTCACTTTAGGAGAGATGACGTTGTTTCTCCTTACATGAAGCATAAGGTTCTACAGTCTAGGTGCTAGGCTCATCATCTTTAATGCCATTAGCGCTGCATATGTGAAAAGCGTAAAAATCCGGCAGCATCTTTATAGGACGTGAACCTGTGACTTATACAGGAGTTGGCTGGAAATTGTGGATAAAAAAACTATCATGGTTATTCGCATGCATGTAAGGTCAAAACTAATTGACTATGTATCACCCCCCTCTCGCCCCGCGCCCCCCCCGCCCTAAAAAAATAAAAAAAAGGACCTAATCGACTAGGTGCTTTCTTGCAAGGTATTTCTACCCATGTGGTATGCAGTAGATTACATGCCACTTTTTTAAGTGCATGGCTTATGCTAGTTTACTGAGTTGGTTAATTTTTTTGTTGACATATCAAACAACTTGGCATCAAATCTAGCCTTTATGGGGATACGAGAGGTTAGGTTATGTTGTCTGTTGTTGTTTATCAACAAGAAAAAGGGTTCATACGCATGTGCAGGCACCTATTATTTGGGTTTTCTACAGAGACAGCAACCATTTAAAAGTGTCCTAATATTGGAATTTAAGAGCTTATCCGATATCTATTAGGCATGCATGCTACTTATTTTTACATAACTGGGAAAAGGGAAATGCGTCAAGACACTGGTTGAATATGTTGAACAATCATTATCAGCTATAACATAAATTCAATTGCTCCATGCAGTCATCATAGTCATTAATATTTGTTCATACAAGTTATTTTTTGATAAATTTTAATTATCTATGATGTGATGCACTTTATGGCTAATTATAGAAGGACTGCCGGTTGTTGATCTAAATATTACTACATCTATTTGGAATTCAAAGACAATAAAAAGATCTCCAATGTAAATGATCTCCAATGTAAACCTTTCATGTATATCCCGTCGAACTTTGGTACTACGATGATAGCAGAGCAAACAATTCCAGAATAATAGAGTCGTAGGACTTTGCAGAATAAACTTGGTGGGTGACAAAAACTTTGGTTAGCCCTTCTCTCCCCAAGATTTCTATAATATATTTCCTTGGTGGCAGCTTTTCTTTTTAATACACTTTGATTTATGTTTAATGTCCCATCACATGCAAAGCCTTGGTCTTAACCTGCTTTTTCGCTTGTGCGTTTGTTGATTCGATCACTTTAGCTGCTTTTTAGTTCGGCTCCGTCATCACCAAACCATCTTTTCGACCAACTCACTGGAATCTTTATAAATCTTTCAGTGTCAGGACCTAATTAGCTTAACCAAGACGCGGCTCTTTCGATTGGAGTCTCGTTCTGAACGGACGGTCCTTTGGAGTAAAGCTTAACTCAGTTCACCAGGCACCCAACGGGGCCGGGACAAGGCCGAGGGATGTTATTTGCCTCACCTAATACATTGAGGTCGGCCAGCCACATGCGTCGTGGGTGCTTGTGCGTGACCACAAAAGCCGCGACGTCGCATATTGTCGCGGTTTCAGGTTTCTTTCTATTCCTTGGTAGGGTCTTCGTCTTTCTTTGACGTATGTAATTGGTAACAGGCTGCAGTTTACGTAAGAGGTTGCGCATTGTTAACCATGGCTTTCAAGGGACGAGGGAAAAGCTGACGGGGATTAGGTGCTTCGCTTCTTAATTATCGAATTTTTATCGATTTAATATTAATTTAAAAATATTTAACAGATAATATTTTTTTAAATATTTATCAAATACTGTCTCTTATAGTTTTAATAATGTGAAGGATATCAATAGTTCCACATTGATTGTGAGTCAAAGAGAATTCGCGTTTATAGAGAAAAAAAATTCTTTACGTGAGGCACTTTTTAAAGGACAAAATCGTGAGGCCCATGGACCAGAATGGACAATACTTCACGTGACGAGCCGAATCCTTATCCGTAAGAATGGCGCGCAAGGTAGGGGTCAAGATCCGTCTCGATTCCCTGGAGCTGAGGTTCGCCTCGACTGACTGTGAGGCTCCTCGGACTGTACACATCGGAGTCTCCTTTGACTGAAGGGTTCTGTTGTTGTTCTAATAATGTGGAGGGTATCAATCACGTTGGTTATGAATTAAGGAGACTCGTTCTTATAGGGAGAAAAAAATTCTTCCTATATGAGGCACCTTTTAAAGGGTAAAACTGTGAAGCTCATGGGCCAGAACGGATAATACCTTATATGATGGGCCGAACCCTTGTCCGCAACACTGTCCAAGCCAAAGTCATCCTATGTTAGGACGACTTTGTATGCTGACTCAGCATCCTTTACGCCAACTGGTGGGACAAGTTGGATAATATAAATTGTCCTATGATAGGGCGACTCTATGAGTGGCCCTACAATAGGACGACTCTATAAGTCACCCTATCACAGGATAACTCACTCAATTTAAATCCAAGACTCTCTTCGCCTGTTCGACCACTTCATTCCCTTCAAACCCTTAACTCTCTCTCTCCCTCTCCCTCTCTCATGGCCAAACGTCTCCCTCTCCCTCTCATGCATGCGGCCGACGAGGTCCCTATCTCACGGTCGATTGGCTCCCTCTCCTTCTCCCTCCCCTCTCCCTCTCGTGCAACAGCTCCCCACTCTCTCCCTCTCTCCCTCTCGTGCATGCGGCCAACGAGATCCCTGTCTCATGATCGAAAGTAAGTTTTTATTTTATTTTATTTTATTTTTTTGCTTGTTAAGGAAAACTGAGCATGAACGTTGGATTGTTGGATTTTTTTATTTTATTTTGTATTTATAGGGTTTTGACAAATCTAGTCCTTAGGTGGTTAAGTAGAAGCTATTTCTCATGTTGGGTTATAGGAGGTAAATTCATCTCCACAATGAAATGCTATAGGGTGCTTTTTTTATTTTTTTGGTTGAAAGGATGATTAGTTTTAATTTAATACTCAGTGAATACGTGTTCTTTTTTAAATATTTTGGTTATGTAATTATGTTGTGTAAAGACTTAAAAAAAATTTATGAAATTATCTTATATATCATTTGTGTTGCTTATGATGTTCATTTTGTATGTAAGATATGATTGGTTCTGACCCCGACATGCATTCGGGTCTGACAGACCCTACCGTGCTGTATCTACAGCATCGCCATCGCTGTGACTGTATATAATCTAGGGAGGACACAGGACCTCTATGCTATAGATACAGAGGATCTACTGCCATGCACATCTAGCGGCCACATGAGAGGATCAGAGAGTATCTTCATATCACTAGTTTTTATGGCATATTTCGAGTTTGAGACATTTAGTTTGATTGGGCCCTCATCACAGCCAAGGTAGAGCGATGGCATCAGGAGACATATTTTCCACCTCCGTATTGGAGAGGCGACGATCACACTGCAGGATGTTGCTGTTCTACTCAGGTCACAGGTGCATGGGCCTCCCATCATCGATACTACACACATCATCTGGCCAGACCTATGCGAGGAGTTTTTTGGGATTTCACTGCCAGATACGATGTTGTTAGGATCTTCGCTGAGATTTCACTGGCTGCGTGATACATTTCAGTACTTACCGGATGATGTAGACGATGAGATCGTGCAGCAACATGCTCGAGCATTCATTCTATGCCTTATCGGTGGCAATCTGTTCACCGATAAGTTTAGATATCTCGTGCAGTTATTGTACTTACCCTACTACGTGATCTCCAGACATGTGGACAGATGAGTTGAGCTAGCGCTACATTAGCCTTTTTGTATTGTGAGCTTTGCAAGTCCATCAGGACAGATGCATGTGAGATAGCTGGGCCATTGGTGTATGGGAGCATTTACATGTCAAACGGTCAGATAGGGTGCTTCTCAGGATAGAAGCCTACTAGCCACCGTCGGGAGATGATGCAGTAGTATATGATCCGTTGGACGAGGATGTTGCTGCTATTGAGGGCCCATTAGATGGGATACAGCACGACCAGACTGATCCATTGGGATGCAGGTATGTATGTTTGTAGCATTGATTTTTATGCTAAATGACTATAGGTTTAATAAATAATATATTGACTTTATTTTGGACAGGTGGAGGACTCGATTGACTGGTGTTAGCAACCCGATGCCACACACAGTCATATACTATAGGGATCAGTTTGATCAGCAGTGCGACGTTTAGATGGTGTGGGTGCCTTACACACCGAAGATATTGGCCGCACTACCTGAGGTATACCGATTAGATGAGCATATATGGAAGATATGTGCACCGCTCATTTGCTTCGCATCATAGAGATGTATTGTCCGGAGCGCATGATGCGACAGTTTGGCATGCATCAGGACATCCCTCCACCATGCGACACTTGTGACAGCCTCCACATGGTAGATCGATGAGGGTAGTATCATCATGATTGCTTTCAAGAGCACCGGGACCACATTGATGCATGAGAGTAGAGGGAGGATTTGATTGTAGTTGGTCCATCTATGCTCTTCACGATGGATTATTATGATCCATATTTGATGTGGTATAGAAGCATCATTAATCGATTCATCTCGCCATTGATGAGCGAGCGGCCAGAGATGAAGTTCCATCCTTCGGACGGTATGATTGATATTGTGGTAAGTATATTTTCTTTCATACTAACAGTTTCAAAGGACCACGTCGCTATACCATCGGGTTTGGAGTGGTTTTCATTCGATCACTGTTGGGTGCAAGGACCGAGTATTTACCAATGTTATGGACGATCTTGTTGATACTATGCGAGTCGTCTCTGAGGATAGATAACTTCACACTACACCATCGATGGATGATTCGAGTATCTCATCATATGTCCAACACACTTCATATCTTGACTTCTCGGACTTCGACCTCTCCATAGATGATGCATCCATATCATGAATGATGAGTGAGTCGGGAGACACGTCGTACCGATTCAATGAGCAGCACATCGATCGTACACATAACAGGGCCAAAGGCAGGGGTAGATTGAAGGTTTTTTGAGATAGAGGTCAGACACATGTTGATAGGCCGAGCACGCCAGTACCTCCTTTTTCACTGATCGATATCATGCCTGAGCCATCACGACAGCGGCCAGAGATGACATATATTTACGAAAGGTGGACGCGAAGGAGGTCTTAGTATCTTGATATATACATCTCTTGATAGTTATGATATTTGTACCTTTTTTTGCTAAGAAACTTTATAATGATCAACTATTTTAAAATTAATGTTATTTTAAAAAAAAAAAATCTGAATGCACATGTTAGAATTTTTGTTGCTTATGAAATAATAATTGTTGAGTTTGATGCAGGCCAACAATATAAATCAAGAAAATGAATAAAATGAATAAAGTGTTAAAAAAATATAAATTAAGAAAATAAATAAAATAGAATACATAAGAAGCAGCGTTATTAGTGCATGAAAGCATATCAAAGTGTTACGCAGTTGATAGTGAGGTCTGAGCATGCACAACAATTTAAGCAAATAGAAAACTATGATTATGGAATAGTAAGAGCCATGAGTGGCCTATCATGCAAGACCACTCATCTCAATAGAGGGATTGAATCATAATGAATCACTCTTTACACTATATGGTTGTCACCCAAGGACACAGGAGC
>KE504910.1:353034-374235 GCA_000441515.1 Elaeis oleifera
ACATATTTATCTATAAGGATATTTTAGTCATTTTAATATTAAACTGTTAATTTTTAAGGGGGTTAGATGATATGCATATATATGTAAAAAAAGATATTTTATGAGGGTATATATGCAGATATCAATTTTGAAAGGGTATTTACGCAAATTTGAATGTTTGGGAGGGTATACATGTAAAAACCCAAAAAAAAATCTTATTGGCATTTAGAGAAAAAGAAGAAAGTTCAGAAGCATACTAATGACTGGAATAAATTTAAATTAATCAAAACATGACAATGGATCAGAGAGATTTTGAAGAAAAAATACAATGATTCATAAGATATTCATAAAAAACATTATTTGTTCATATAAATTTGTATGGACTAATAGAAGTATGATTTTCTTTCCTTCATGAAGTCAGTGTTATTCAGGAAAAATGATGAAAATTTTGATGTCCTAGTCCATATTTTCGTGCCACAAAGTTGAATGAATTGTTGAATGATCTGAGAATTTTGTTAATAGAATATCATTATTACTCTGCTCTCTTATACTTAATGAGGTTGATGTGACTGTCATCTAGCATGAATACAGTTATGAGCTTATAATGCTTATGGATACAACTATATTATCTGGTTTGTCTGATCTGAACTTTATTTATGAACAGAGCTTTGTTATTGCTGTACTTGTCATGGTCATGGCAACATTTTCAACAGGAATAGATTCCAAATGCTTTCAGATGCACTTCACTAACATTTCATTTTCCTTTTCATTGGCTTGCTATTTGTTCCACTCACTATGTTTGTTTGTAAATGATTGCTCACTATTACTCAATGCAGTTCAAGAAGACCGAAGCAGAATCAGAAGATGACATTCCATATGGGTATGGATTTTTCCACATTGTTTTTGCCATGGGGGGGATGTACTTTGCGATGTTATTCATTGGTTGGAATGAACATAAAACCATGCAAAAGTAAGTTCTCATTCAGTATACTAAAGCTCTAAGCATTCATTGTACATTGCAGATGAATATTACACACTGATGAATATTTTCTACATGTTGGGTATTGCTGGATACCCATCCATGCTTTTATGTCTCTATGCATATAATTCGTTTTTATGAATTACTCTTCATAATCTTGGTAACATATGATCATAAATTTATTAAATGTGCCGTGTACAGTTATCTGTGTCACTTAGCTTCATGTTTGGCATTTTCAACGTACAACTAAATATATACCTAAGAGTCAACTTGCTTACTCCATCTAAACACGCTTCCTGAAGTTGCTTGGCATATCAGAAGATCTGATACCTCTCCAGATTATGGATGGAGCCATAATAATTATCAAAACATTTCTGCCCGTTATTTAGGTCTTTATATTCGGTTTATTTCCATGTCTTCCTATCAAAGGATCATGTCCTCCATTACCTGCTTAAAGTCTTTCTCACAACATGTGTCTATGGATATCCTCTGCATTTGGTTAGACACAAAGTTAATTCCATCTCTTTACCAGGTCCGCCTCTAACATTCAGCCAACTCAAAATGTATAATACTTTCTGAAAATTCAAGTTGGATATGTTTATTCTTGCCAGACTTCTGGTAGCAGATCAAATCTTCTCTCTGAAAGTTCTATACCTGGTTGAGGTCTCACTGCTTTCACCCTATAACATTTTAAGAATGCATAGTATTTTGGTCTTTGTCACATCTGTGCTGTCAATTTTTCTGCAAATGATACTTCCAATGAGCGAAAGGTCATGCTGGTTGTCATATCTTGAATAGAATTTACAGTTTCCAGAAAATGAAAACTGGAAAAAGAACCCGCAAAATGCAGCATGCAAAACAACCAGTTGAAAATATGTCGGGAGAACAGAAACCTTATTCATGCATATTTCATTCTCAATAAGCATTTTCATAAAAGATTCTTAAGTAAAAATATTGGAAATAGCAATTAAAAACTGCTACATGTTTATATTTTCGTATAGGTTTATATTTAAATATGTGTATGCATCTTAACTATATATGGAATCTTTTCTCCTTTTAATTTTACAGATGGACAATAGATGTTGGATGGGCCAGTACTTGGGTCAGAATTGTGAATGAGTGGCTAGCAACACTAGTTTACGGTAAGTGCTAGATCACCACGTAAATTAAACAATCTCCTAATGGTAACCATAGCATTGGTGTTTCCTATTTGCTGCTTATCTTCCATGCCACTCACTATTAATTTATCCCTTGAGATATCATGCTAAGGTTCTGTTTACCATATATTTGGTTGCTAGGATCAATGGAGAAAGAAAGGAAAATAGGTATTTTCATGGAAATAAATGTTGGCCAAAACATTAGTTTTAATATTTTAAGTTTGCTAATTTTCCAACGAAACAAGCAAAAAATTGTTATTCTAAGAAAATAAGATCTCAAATAACTTTCCTTGCAAGGAAACACACACTTTCATGGTTGAGTTTAAGGGGAAAATAACTTGTTTTCACTTTTTGGGATTCGGAAATATTTTTTAGGAAAGAAAATGAGGAGGAATAAAACAGCAGCATTTTCTCCACATTTAAATGCTCTCTCCATTTAGATAGTAATTTTGTAACAATGAGTTTGTTGGTGAATCAACGTAGACTCTGCTTGCTGGCCTGCCACAAGTAAGGTAAATCCGGGGAAAGCTAGTAATGTAGGCAGTCACTCCCTAATGGTTGATGGCTTCATTGTGATATTAAGCGTATCTCTGCTTAACAAGTCACTATGCTATTGGCTCTTCAAATAAGAGTGATTAACAGCCAAGCATAGCTTGGATTTTGTTTAGGTTCCACTGCGGTCTGTACAGTGGAAATTTTGTTTGCTCTCCGAACTTCTCAGCCATACATGGAGGATCGATTTGGAAGTACCGTCAGCAAAGCAACAAAGTCACAATCTCAAACTAAGTTTCCTTCTGCAGCGGATCTAAATTACATTCCGAGAACTATAGTGCTATTTTATTGATTCCTCCGAAAGTTAGAAGCCAGGAATGAGATTCGATTTCTCCATAACAAGCTTTAATTTACGTTTGCTCTCCCCTACTAACTTTTAGGGAAACATTCCATATATGTCATATGTTCATTTATTTTTGCCCTGGTTTATATATATTAAAAAAATTGTCTCAGACGCGGCCATCTAATCAACCTTGAGCGAGTGCCTTAAGCCAGGTAAAAGTTTTCAGGTGGGCCTTTTCCATGTTTTGGCTGACGAATGTATAAATATCTCCCATGCGAGCAGCACAACGGCACCGCTGATGCATGATGCCCCCCCCCATCTATATGACCTATTTAATGGTGTTTGCAGTGTGGATGCTGGCCGCTCCCCTGGTTTGGAAGAGCAGAAGGCAGGTAGAATCGACATGATTGTGAAGAAACATTCCAGATTCCTCGATTTCTGTGTCCCCATGCATCTTTTTTGCAGAAATACCCATTCATCATGCTGCATTCTCGTAATCTAACAGCTTCAGTTCTGGCTGATGACACAAATCAGTCACTGGGAATTTCTAGATATTTTGTCACTGCCGGGTTCTGAAGAAGAGCATCTTGATCAAGTAAAACTTCACAAATTGCCAATATTTGATAGATCCTACTAGATTCATACGGGAAACACGATTGTAAATACATAATATAAGATCATGATTCTTCAGAAACAATTATGAAATTCCATACATCAGCAAGCGGCACACCCTGGATCATGATCCTGGAGTTTAATGCAAATGCAAAATATGAAATACTCAATAAACATCATCACGTGCAGCAGTGGGTAATCAAGATAAAGCAGTGCCCCCGGAAATGTTCTTTTCAGCAAAATCAGATTTAGGACTAAAAGGTAGCAGAATATTACTTAAATATTCTGATACAGAGCTAACTCGAATATTCAAAGATGATTTTCCATTTACACATAGGTCAACTCTACCGGCATAATATTACATAGCCCCTTCACAGACTCAGGCAATACATATGGAAAGGAACAGCATAAGAAATTAAAAAAAGGGCAGAACAGACGAGGACCCATAATGACTACAAACTGTAAATTGAAACAGCACAGCTCTGAATTTTGCATGACGCTATCTCATAACAACAATAATTTATACTAAATGAGGACTGAAAAATGAATATCAGTAGCCTGCTCGATGCTCCCGATCTTTCAATCAGAAAATATTTGCCCTTTTTCCTTCTCTTCATGTTAGTTTTACATGAAAACCGGAACTCCTCTTACGACACTGGCCAAATATTGGAAGTCAACCAGAGGATTTGGAGAAACATGTGGGTTTTAAGCCATCATGCTTTAGTTACTTTTTTTTTTTTTTTTGTCCAGCATAAGTAGCAATCAATAGTTTCACTTCTCATGTCTATCCAAAAGGGTTTCCTCCAGCAGGAGAAAAGAATTTGGGGTGCTCGGTTGGGAGTATCGGCCAGCTGGATGATGATCAATGCCTATACTGCCAAAAGCAGCACCCTCACTGCCAAGACCTACAATTCCTTGATGTCTGCAACGATACACATAAAAGGTTCACATGGCTTTGCTATTTTTTTTCATGAGAAAAATTGCCCATGTTACTATACAAGCAATATTTTACACAAGTATTTTGTAAGTCCGTAAAAATACAGATAAGAGGGCATAATGCAGTTGAGTCAGCGAGTCCCAGTAGTGATCTTTTATTCACTATGCTCTGTTTCCAGTTTCAGGATCAGACGTTTTATTTTGAACCTTAGACCGTTTTATGAAAGAAAGTTAGCAACTCAGTTTTCAAATAACTAATCTATTAATTATGATCAGGAAAGCTTTGAAGTGATACAAAAAGTGCAATGCAGTTGAGGTGGCAAAGTCCCAAACCTGATCTTTATTCCAGTAAGCTCCATTTTCAGTTTCAGGATCTAATACTCTAGATGGTTTTATGCAACAGGGTTGGTAACTGAGGTTTCAAATAGGTAGTAGTTGAACTTATACAGAAGCTATGTCATCAATTATGACCATGAAAGTCTTGAAGTGATACAAATATCATGTCAAACAAAAGTGCAATGAAGGTGGCCATCAATTTCCAGTTGCAGCAGATTGGCTAGTTGAAAGATATAACAATTTGATTAAGTAGATGATCTGAATTTTGAAGATATTGATCAGAACATGATAATGCACTTGTTCGTTTCAATCTTAATTGACAGATAGATAATCTACAGATTTTGATAATCTTTTGCATGTCTTGTAATTAGCTAGAATGATTATTGAAGAAAAGAAGCAAAGAAATAACAGATACTGTTAAAAAGACTGACACCATTGGAACCATATTGGCAGGTAGATGATGAGGCATGTTGCTTGGAACCTGCTGCATCATGTTGCTTGGAACCTGCTGCATCATGTAAAGACCTGAGGATTGAACATGGCATTAGCAACATTTACAAATAGGAAGGCTATTCTAAGATATCAATAGTTGCAAAGTCTGAAGATATAGTAAAACTTTACTTGGAGAGACAGATGATAGATAAGATGGTTGCTGTGATGGCATCTGTCTTGGGGAAGGAGCTCCAAAGCTGTAACTGCGTAGTAGGTTTCGTGGAGCAGTCATTTTTGGTACCGACCCTTGAAGAGATGCCATAGATGGGAACTACATGATAGGAAAAGAATATTTAGATTACATAGATATTTGACAGTAACCGGGTGTGGATTTTTTCAGGCATCATATATCACGCATTCAAATCCATGTGAGAAAATAACATCAACATTCTCAGAATTTAAAGCTTAAGTTGACCGGATAAAAAACTTTGCTCAGAATGACAAGTTTCTGCAAGTCCAGATAAGCTGGTCAATCTGGTCAGATTTGACTGGACCTTATGTTTCGTAGGACTTATGTTTTGCAGGACATAGTTAACCTGGGTTAAGTTTTAGGATGGGAAAAAGGAAGAGAAGGAGAGGGCATTTTATCCTCTATTAAGTGGCCATGTTCTTGCGTCATGACAAAATGGAGAACAGACTCACTGCCTGACATGAATCATCACCAGATACAGCTAAAAATTAGTTGTTTCAGTGGCATTATGGCCTGCAGGTATTCCAAATTTATCAAAACAAATTTGCAATTGGAGTTCCAATTGAAAGAGACAGTACAATGGCATAAACACATTATTGACAAGTAGTTAAATAGTTACTGAATCCAAGGCAAAACAATGATGCTTGCTGGATTAAGCAGAACCATGGGAGGATCAGAGTGTTCACTGATTGTTTTTATTCAGGTCAATTGATAGATGTTGTAAAATGATCCGTAGATATTGTGAGCTAGATATAGAGTAGAAATACTAGAAGTAGATCCATTCAGTTAATATTGACTTCTTTTGGGAAGGGCAAGTGTCTCAAAATGGGATTTTACTTGCTGCTTGTTGGGAATCATCAGCCCATTCAGTTAATATTGACTTCTTTTGGGTCTTGTAGATATTCCAATTGAAAGCGATCATGAAATAGCATTGACACACTCTTAGCAAGTAGTTTCATACTTCCTGAAATCAAGATAATTAATGATGCTTACTAAATTAAACAGAATGAAGGGAAGATCGAACTGTTCGCTGACAGTTTTTGTTCAGGTCAATAATAGATGTTGTACAACAATCCATGAATTTCCCAACTAGTTGTGTAATAGACATCGAATTGTTGAAGTTGAACACCCGTAAAAGCACAGTTACGGGGCAATGCATGCAGAATCTGTGAATACTACAATAATTTGCATGTCAGAGTTTCTAATAAGTATATCATAAAGGAAGCCCAAATATATTTATATTTATGTATAGTGCATCAAAGAGGTTATTGCTGCAAACACAAATATACAGTAAATAAGATAATAACAATAGAGAAATTAGCATGGAATTCCCTTTGATACTATCAAATATGTAAAAGAGCAATTATAATGGTTCTCCATAAAGATAATCAAGTTGCAGATAACTTTTATCTCCTCATGAAAATAAAAGGAACAATAATAAAACATCTTCAGATCTTAATTAAATATCAGATGGATGATGCCAATACTTTGACCATTATAATCCACCAACCATAGCTCATTTCCTAAGTCTTGTAACCACCATAGGATTCTGAATAAAAGAGAGGATTCAGTACTTTGTCCACGTGATAACTAGGGCTGGAATTGGACCAGGCTGAGCCGGGCCATACTCCTACCCGAGCCCAGTCTGAAAAATTTTTCGGACTTCGGGCCGAGCTTAGGCCTGATTATTTTGGAAAAAACAGATCCGAGCCCGGCCCAAGCCCAGGCCCGAGCTAGGCCTGTGCCCGCCCTTCACAGCACCGACCCCTCCACTTCTACTCCATCGGCCGCCACCCACGCTGATCACACCAGCCGCACCTGCATGGCCACTGTCGCATCCACTTGCTGCCGCTGGAGCACCCATCCCTCTCCGACGACCGCCGCCGCGCCGACCCCTCTTCCATGTCCCCTCCGTCGGTTGTCACCCACGCCCGCACGGCCACCCACGCCTGCATGGCGCCAAGGCCCCAGCTGTGCCCGCACGGCCGCCATCGCATCCACCTACTGCCATTAGAGCACCCACCCTCTCCGACAACCGCCATCGTGCCGACCCCTTCCTTTATGTCCCCTCCGTCAACACCAGGTCACATGTGAAATACAAAGATTGATGTCACGATTTTACTCATGCATCCACCAATCAACAAAATCCTACTTGCATATTTACATTCAACAACATGAGCTATCAATACATCCATTAGAAAATTCTAGATCCCCAGTAGCTGCCTTCTGCTTTATCTCCATCTTCCTTCAATCGAAATCATGTAACTTCTTTTTTTGGATGGATACAAGAGGTGGTTGTATTCTTCCAGAATCCACCCCATCAGAAAGAAAAAAGAAGTTAACCCACCCCAACCCCACCTCCCTCTCCTCCCCCCATTCAACACCCCCTTGGGTAGCCCCCAAAAAAATCCACAACCGTGCTTCTCCTCCCACCCTACGCGCTTGCCGCTGCCCACACCGCACCCCCGTGGCCCCACCCGTCGCTACTCCGCAATCCCCCACGCCCCCCAGTGGTCCGTCCCCTCCACCGGCACCCCATCCGCTACCCTTTTCCCCTCCCCTGCTGCTCATGGTGTGGCTCCACGCACCCCACCCACCTGCATTGTCCCCTCCGTCGGCACCAGGTCCACGTGAACCAGGGCAAATCGCGGAGCATATGCACGATGGATGGCATGCAATCGGGAATTTGTGAAATACAAGGGGTAACGTGGCATATTATTCGGATGGAGGAACAAATAGAAATTTATCAAGCTTGATCGGGCCAACTTAAATGGCTAATTAACTCGGCCCAACATAAATGGCTGAATCTATTTGGGATCGAGCTTAATGGAGCTGAAATTCGGGCTCGGGCCCGAGCCGGGTCAAAGATAGGCCCGAACTCGGTACGAAAGAAAACGGGCTCTATATTCAGGCCCAAGTCTGATCTGAATTGTTTCGGACTGAGCCCGAAGTTAGTCCGGTCCAATAGGCCTCGGGCCAACACAAGCCCACTTCCAACCCTAATGATAACTTATTTCTAGAAGCCTAAGACAGTCAGAGAGACCTCGATATTGAAGGAACCAATAAAAAGGGCATCCATTGTATGAGGCTTGTGCCACTGTAGAGTCTAGCAAGGGTCAGATACACAGCCTTAACCATGCAGAAAAGCTGTTTCTATGTGACACCCGGGTTACAATGTAGCAATCTTATTGTTGCACCCGGGCCACCCTCTTACTGGAGGAACCTATATTACAATAAATTTTCTTGATAGCCAAGATGAATATACATCCATCTCCGCGCTTAACATTTACCAAGCAAGAAATATACAAAGCTGTCAAAATTTCATTACAAACATAGTTTATCTCAAGATAATGTGCAACTGATCAGGAGCCAAGAAATATGCAAATCCCAATAATTGAGCTCAAATGACAGAAACCCTGAAAAATACCTGTTCTTAAAAATTGTGGTGACATATAGATTATTTAACCTTGGGGTTCAAGAGAGGTCAGATTGGCTGAAAGGTCTAACATATCATCCTTAAAATATAAGTTTCTTGTACTGGTACAGTACAAAGTAACACATATAACGCAATGGAAATTCCTTATTCTTTGACACCAACATAAATTAGAATCAGCATAACACCAATGGACTTCCCTGCTTATTCTTGTTTACTGTAACAGTTCAAGTTTCAAGAACAGTAACTCCATTTCTATTTGCCACTGGGAGAAAAGTGCAATACTTTGAATGCTGAGCTTTAGCCTGAAGACTAGAGCAATATACTCTCTTCAGATTAACCATCAGACTACATGAGCTGCTATAAGTTGATTCCTTTTTAAAAGTTTCAGTGGTTTTGACTAGATGATCTATATTCATAGAGATTCTATGATCATGATATCAAAAAGAACCAAAGGAAATGGTACTGATGATTATAATCTGCCATCTGACATGCCTAATTTCTCAACCAGCCTAGACAGTCTATATATTTCATGTACATGTGTACAAACATAACTGGATACATACATGAATATCTACTTGCATACATACATATACAAATTTGTCAATAAATAGAACAAATGAAAAAACATAAAAATATGCCAGAAAAATACTTATCGATTGAGCACCTACTTTATTGCAATAATAACATGTCAACCAAAAAGGAACAAATTTTCCTTGCAAATTAAACAACACTGCAAATTGTTTGGAAATTAAATGGTTAAAATTTAAATTTAATACAAGTAACTCGACCATGTGATGAATAATCAACACAAACTTGGAAATAAACAACTAAACAACAATTAATCTGTAATTTAGAACAGAGGTGTTTGGACATTAAAAGAAAAAGGTGCTGAACACGGAATATTGTACTGTCCCATAGTGCCCCGTACCACCCATACCGTACCATAGCAGTCTCGTACCGGTACGTCATCTCGGAGCGTACTGACATTACCGTATTGCATCGAACCGCATACCAACATTAAGCAGAATTTTACTGATACGGGTCCGGTACCGAGACTGCGAACCTTGGTGATGAATGTTATACTCTGTCAGCTGATGTGAAAATACCTTCAAGGCTTCAACCTACCACACAATCTAATACCTAACAGCCATAAAGATGGCCAAAATTCAACCCGCCTAAACCTAGTCTGGCCACTTCAGCACCAGCAAGGCAGCTGACTCACTCTTAGGGCAAGCCTAGGTGGTGGGAACTAGGCAAAGTGGCATCCAGGAGACCACCAAAATCTATATAGGTTGACACCAGACCACCAAAGTCTACAGGTTGGTACCTATGCATCCCAATCTTCATAAATCCCAACCTCCAGGTGCACCAAGAAGTAAAATTTCAAAAAGAAGAGACCTTTAAAAAGAGATCAATCCTCCTAAGAAAGACTTGCATATCATTTGCAGGAAGAACAGCCTCATACAACCCTGATTGCCCTCCGTCTGATATCAAACACCTCTAAAAATGAAAGTTACCCAGTGAAATCAATCTTCTCTGGTAATTCCTCTACCCACCCAAAGTTTCTCCAAAAACTAAGCCTTTCACAAGCCAATATTGCCTGTTGTAAGAAAAAAAGGCCACACTTCTAGCCTATCAAAATGACCTTAAACTTTGCACTCCATACATGCCTCTAGGAAGAGCATCTATTCTTAGAACCCAGTTTTAACTTCATCATTAATCAGAGATTAAAGCACGTCATCTTCATCCTATCTGCCACATGGTTACAATCAAACAAAAGTTGTTCAAAATTGTGCACAAATTTTGGTGGGCTAGCAGTTCTAAAGTGCGCAACATGAACCTCTTTGTCTGAGGGTTTTTTGACCATTTATTGGCATCGAATCTTATATTCAACTTTTGTACCAAGATGAACTTGCATACCATGGGAGCATTAAGTGGAGCTAGCTCATTGGTGAGATCAAATGGGTTTGCTGATTTCGCTGACTGAGGATATGCTGGCTCTATCTGAAAGGGAAAATTTAAGTGCAAGTCAGCTTCACAAGAAAGGCAAACACCATGTACATATTAGTGATATCTGTAAGGAAACACAGAAAATCCATGTACATACCATTCCAGTGGGATATTGCATTCCATACCCCATGCCGAGCTGGGGACCTCTTAGACAGCCCGAAGCTGATAAAGGTGCTGTTGAAAAAAGCGAAGTGAAAAGATCCTGTATATGTTTAACATTTATAAGTAATAATAGGCAATAATAACATGAAACATGTGCCCATGACAAGACATCTTAATAGTGACAACCTCTGGAAGTTCTTTCCTTCCACTGGTTTTATTATCTGCAGAAGAGGGTTCTGATGAAACTCCAGGACGTGTTTCTTGAGGCGGTTTTATGACTATTTGAGATAGATGTCCAGCTGGCGCATCAGCTGGGGCAGACAAAGATCCAGGCATGCTTGGTGCTGGTGATGAACTCCATGTCTGGAAAAAATAAATAAATAAAAGAAAAGATGCAAAAGAAGTAACCTAGTAAATTTCTTGTATTATAAATAAACACATGCATGCATAATATATATCTGGCACAAAATAAATAAGTTTACCTGGTTGTTTGGATATCCAACAGCAGATAGGCTAGATGGTTGATTAATAGACTGACTGCCAGCAACAGAAAATAGCAAAGGCTGTTGTCGTTGCATCATGGGCAAATGCCTCTGTCCTGGGCTTTTGGAGAGGAGTCAACACCAGAAACAGGCAAATTGACATATTGCCTACTGATGCAGATTCAGGAATTGATAATTGGGCTAATGCAGATTCCAGAGTATGGCATTTGCTACCACCTGAGGTGCTTTCTCCTGGCCAATGACATCAAAAGTGCCTACTGATGCAGATTCAGGAATTGATAATTGGGCTAATGCAGATTCCAGAGTATTGACATTTGCAACTGCTTGAGGTGCTTTCTGCTGGCCAGTGACATCAAAAGATGCCCAATCTCCACCACCAGCTGAAGGAGACGCCATTTCTTGAGGAACAGCTTGTTGCGGTGCTTCAGCAGCAGAAGGCAGAGGATCAGCACTAAAAGCAATCAAATTTCCAGAGTTTGCCCTCTTCAATTGCACCGAATTTCCATCAGTGGATCCTGGGCTACTTGATGATGAGGTCCTCTGGAATATATGATACTTCTAAAGCATCAGCACTCAAATTTAAAGACTTTCCAGGAGGAACACAACATCATGTTTTTAGAGAGGGCAATATGGTTACAGCTGACAACTTGGGAAAACAAAAGAATGGACTACAAAACCCATGGATCTTAAGTTCTTAACAATAAAACCAGTCCAAATAGCAGGTTATCATTTTTATTATATTTGTATGTCACAGAGTTAAAGAACTAGAATATATTGACAATGAAAAAGGAACCTAGAAACAACAAAATGGAGATAACCTCTTTGTGGATAGGATGTCTAAATTACATTTAGAGATGACTGTGAGAATTGATGATTATAAGATAAAAGATGCAGAGCATTTTAGTTGGTTATTACCAACCTGTGAAGATGGAAAATTTTTGTGAGTTACAATTCATGATTTTAAGATGGATTCAGGAACCAAGATA
Organism: Elaeis oleifera; assembly: GCA_000441515.1. Lineage (NCBI taxonomy): Eukaryota > Viridiplantae > Streptophyta > Magnoliopsida > Arecales > Arecaceae > Elaeis > Elaeis oleifera. Next base: position 365,588 of record KE504910.1, read on the forward strand.
AGGCTTGTCACAAAAACCAGAGGATGCTCAGTTGGCATAAGACCTTGGACTTATATTAAGGGATTGGATGAGCTGATGGGAGTTTACAAAAACATTTGCAAAATCTCTGGAGAATATTTAAGAGTTTTGTGTTGATCAAGGACCTGCCATTTGAAAAATGACAATGAAAGATTTCTGAAGCCAACAACTGAATTATCGAATCAAGCATCTATGTCATGATTATAGTAACAAAGATTGTGCATGCTAATGCATGTTGGGTAAGACATGCGGAATATGATATATTAGAGGCTGGAATTGTATGTGTGAGTTAGCAATACCTTAGACAACCATATGCAACAGTGATCTTTTTATTGACTGCTTCAGTCCTTACCATTCAAAACAATGATCGTCTTAATTGTTAGTGACACTACAAAGAAATTAATGCTGGCATTTCATTTAACTCATATCTCATGCTGTAAGATGCTCGTATCTCTGTTACAAACTCTCTTCAAGGTCTGTTTAATATATTCATGTACCATACATGGATTTGTTATATCTATTTCAGAGATTGAGCAAGAACTTTACAAAGTAACTAAAAGCCTGTACTGCAGGAGTAACATGCTTGGTACCAATTTCTGATAAAATAATTTGAACGAAAAGATAAGCAGAATGCTGAAACAAGATGTTACCACTTATGCACAAGCAGCAGATCAACTATGTAAATTGGTTACAGTTCTACCTGTGTCTGTGCAGAATTATCATGACTGGCTCCGTTTGATTTTGGTGGGTCACCACCCCCAAGTGCTGGCATATCTTCACCTAGAACATCCTTTATAGGGCATATCGTTGAGGGATTTGTCACATTGACATCTTTCTGATGGTTTGGTGACCTTCCTCTGACTTTGGTGCATCTGGAAGCCGTCGGTCTTCAACTCTCCGGTTTTGGTTTCGATTTCCAAATCTGTCATCTCGAAGCCTATCATCTACCACCTCAAAATGAGCAGAACTTCTTCTGTGATCGCTTCGATCGTATCCAGGACTTTGTTCTCCATAACTATATCTCAAATTTCTGTCACCATTTCGTCCTAGATCATATGGCGGGCTTCTTGAATCATTGAGATATGATTCCATCTTTCTGTTTTCATTATAATCCTCCCTAACACCCTGCAAGATGCACATACATAAACCATGTTTGAAAAAATATTCAACGATGCAACAAAAGCCATTCAGCAAGTTTAATCACATTATTGCTATCGTGCTAAACAGAAGCAAACTTTTAAATTCAATTGTGAAGCATTCAAAGATTACCTTTTTCCTTGGAGGCTTGTCAACATTTCTTCCCACTAAATCTCCGATCCACATAGACATGCTTAATGAAGTCCCTAAGTCTATCAATATTACTGAAAATGGTAAAAAGGAGATTTAATTAACCGTTTAAAAAGTATTAAAAGCCAAATCTTCGAACCAGTGATAACTGATAACCTGCTATCAGGAAATGAATGTCGATGTGGATCCCACTCCTTGAAATAAACTCCCCTAGCATGCTGGAAGTAAGAGTAAGCCATCCAATAATGTCAAACAAGAATTTGAGGTGATTAAATAAACTTGGGAAAGAGAGGGGAAAAGCACAGGACTACCTCATTTCCTGCTTCTTGAAGGGCATTAACTTCTTGTGAAGTAAATTTAGCCATTGATATTGATTTTACACGGTGAGTGAACTCCCGGCTGGCAATTAGATAATGTCAAATTAACAATGAAGATAACATTCTAGCTAATAATCTGCAGGGAACCTTTAATTATCTATCAACCCTTGATCAGATTCTGTTGGGATAGGTGTCATAAACAATATACAACATATAGTATGTAAACATACTGAGTATTTCAAAGAAGAAAATGAAAATTCATAATGAAAAACCAAACAAATACTCACTGTACTCCACTGCAGTTCGTACAAATGAAGGTCCAGAAATTTGTGCACACATATTGAGGTCCCTGTTCACATATGCATGCTAGCAGAGTTATTATTTGATAATATACATATTTAAACTTCTAGTAACAGATTTCTGCAACAAAACTGTGAAGTCAAGGAACTAATACAATGGATAGATCCAGCTTAAGTGAAAGCACAAAAAGAAAAAGAAGAAATAGGAACCAAATCTTTTTGTCCATGTCTAAGGGATATAAATGTCATGCTGTTGTAATTAAAGCAATCTAAAACTTGAAAATTGGATGATGCAAAAGAGCAGTGGAGGTTCTGGTTTTAGTTACAACAGGTCTTGGATACTTTTCCACTTACTCTAGTTTTCCCTTTTTCCATTATACAAGCTACAAATTGTTTCTCCCTCAAAAGCAATTTATAGACTGTCTTTTATCTGCACCAAATTCATTGGCAGGCACAACCCATACCAAATTCCCCCTCAGGATATTGTCCCATTCTGAACATAAGTGCAGGTTGTCCTGAAAGCATGAATCTAAAAGGCTTCATCCCCCCCAAAAAGGGAGCATTGATAAGGTAAAAGAATAATAATAAGTTTTTGAATTTAATAAAGCATCATATCCACAGTTTAGACCACTACCATCCAATAATCCCCTTAAAAATGATACAACTTTGATGTATTCAATGCATAAAGAAACCAACACGATTCTAGTCAAGTGAAACAAGTAATTTTAGAGCAAATGTGATGATTTGAACTGAAAGCAAGTTGATGGACTACTGTAAGCTCCTGAATTACAATATTCTAGGAAACTGTAAAACAACTGGAATAAGTAACACTGCCATCCACATACCCTTCTATTTTTCATTAACAGCATTTGGCACGGATGAATATGATAAATAAAGTATGAAAGGAGTGAATAATGGACCCATTACAACACATGATTTACCATCATTTGCTTTATATATGTGAATGATGTACCACACAGTTCTAAAGATGGCTGCAATCCATCGCATGTGATCACATGGTACATTAATCTAAGGTCACAGTCAAGATTTGACATATCACAACTGGTGGCTTCATATTATGGTTCAATTAGATATTCTTGCCTAAGAGACATTGTTCAAAGGAAGAGGAATAAATGATGAGTGCATTTATTGGTCTTCTACAAATAAAAAGGACATAATTGGAAAGAAAGAACTGGCAGAAATACCAGATGCAAAGAGGAAGCATGACGCTCCAACAAAAGCGGAGTAAAAGAGTCATGGAGTAGCATGCAAGTATTCCATTAATATAGCAAACTAGATCATGAAACATTCAGTGCATGTGGGCAGCTTTGAAATTTTTTTTTTGTTGGGGGTTTATTCTGAAAAATGCAGATTTTTTAAGAGGAGAAGAGAGAAGGAAAAAATGGTTGATATTTGACTACTTTCTACCTAAACAGGGATTTGAGAGATTTATATTGCATCCATATTTTTAAGAATATCGCTGAGATTTCTGCATTGGGATTCTAGAAAGAAACCATATTAAAAGAGATTATATTTCCTTTCTCACATGCTAATCATGCGAGGAAAACATATAATGTTCAACTGACATATAAGTATGCAATGGATGTTCCAAAGTTCCGACTATATATAGTAAAAGATAGAAGATATAAATGTAAGGTTTTGGGTGGCAAAGAGAGGGATGGGAGAGCCCTTTGATGCCCGGAAACCAACTAGTTTGAGAAATGCTACCTAATTCCTTCTAACTTATGCCCAAGGTTTTCTCAAATGAAGTTATCCTTGTTCAGTTGTTTGTTACAAAATTAAGAAAAGAGACTTTTAACCCAGTTTTGTTGTGATAAAAAGATCATTGAATAGGAAAAGGACTGCAAAACATCAGGACCGAGACCTAGAGAATTGATAGGATATATAAAACAGAAATCCTCCCACCTTCAAGGTGAAAATCTGCAGTAGCCATTGGTAAAGCACAAGGCTAATAAATAGGCACGCTCTTAATTAAGGGAATGAAGGAAAGATGTTGCATCCATGTTCTAGAAAGAAAGCTTAATACTTGAGTGTCAGTTAAAAAAAATTAGCCAGTAAGCATTAGGCACTAGGCAGAAAACCAAGCATTTCCAGAACCAAGATATTGGTAAGATCGCTGCACAATTAGAATGGTATTGCAAGTAACAACAACAATAATTTAAGAAAAGAACCAAAAAATTTCAAATAAATCTAGAAAATTTAAAATATTTTGAGATATTGAAAGAAGGAATGGGGGGGGTGTTTGGTTGGGATAATTAAGGCCTGGTATGGGAATTGGAATGGATGACTCCCATTTCAACTGTTTGGTTGGGGGGAGTCCCATTCCAATTTCTATTTCAGAGAGGAATGGGAATGATCCATTCCTTTCATAATCAAATCCGGACTCATCTCAATGGAGTCAAAACTCATTCTAGTGGAATGAGATTAAAAAAAAAATCATCTTCTTCGTCTGCTCCTCTTCCTCCCTCGAGGCCCTCGCCCTCAAGGCCATCTCCTGCTCCTCCATCGAGCGGAAGAACACCGCCGCCGACGCCTGCTGTCAGATCTAGTTTGAGCGCAACGTCCTCTTAGCCCCCTTCCTCGCCGGTGGGGAGGCAGTAGGTGTAGCCAGTGGACTACGAGATGGAGGAGGCATCGCGGAGGCTGCTGGAGGCGGCAGAGCGGGAGATGAGAAGAGCAGCAAGTGGCCGAATGAAGATCGAGGGTCCAAGGGGTACATGGCATCGGAGCTGCTCGCCGGTGGGAACATCTCGGGGCAGTCAGACGTCTACGCCCTTGGCTTGGTGCTCCTGGAGCTCTTCTCCGGCGACGAGCCACTCAAGTACCAGTTCGATAAGAAGGGAAGGATGTCCACAAGATCTCCCTCATCGAGACGGCAAGGGAGACCATACGCCCGCAAAAGGACTCCTCCGAGGAAGAGCGGCGGGGAGGGTGCAGCGGTGGGTGGATTGGAGGCTGCGGGACTCGTACCCAGTGGAGGCGGCAGAGGATCTGGTCCAGGTGGCGCTGCGGTGCGTGGAGGCGGATGCGGTGGCGCGGCCGGACATGACATGGGTGGCTGAAAAAGTATCCAAAATCTTCTTGGACTCTAAGGTTTTGGATGGGGGAAGAAGAGAAGGAGGGATGGTACATCGCTCCTGAGATACTAGAGATGGCACCTTGGCTAAGCTGCGATCCCGTCCATAAGGACATCGGGCAAAGAAGGATGGGATGGGAAGAGGTGCTCTGTCTTTTCTCTACTGTTGGGCAAAATTGGACGTGAACTTGCTTAATGCACAATGAACGTTTGATAAAATATCTCTATGGCCTTCAGTTCCAGTCTTTCTTCTCCTGTTGCCACTCTGATGAACACGATGATGTTTAAAGTACACATTTATGTTTTATAATGAGGCTCAATACGATCTATTCTTCATATCTCATGGCAATTGCTTAATTTTGCTCTGAACATTTTTTTAATGATAATTTTTTAAAAAAATTAAGATATTATTATTATGTTAATTTTATTTAATATCAATATTTAAATAATTAATTTTAAAAATTTAGTTAAGAATAAAATAAAAATTTGAGTTGACTCCGATTCCTATCTTTATATGAATCAAACAATAACAATGGGAATCATCCATTCTGACTCCAATTCCGAACACGAATTAAACGCTTTGGGGATTAGGCCATTCCGATTCCGATTCCGATTCCAATCTATTTCGATTCCCATTCCGATTTCGATTTCGATTGCGAATCAAACACCCCTGAAAGTTTTCATAAGGTTCGGGATTTATTGCAGTTAACATGAAATTTTGGACTAGATAATGATTGCCAAGAAACTTTTGGTTGTCATGATTAAACTGCCTTCTCTTTTCCTTGTCATTTCTTATCCTCCTTTCTTTGATTTCTATCCCATGATGAGTGTGACTTAGACATTGAAACAAGTTCCATCTGCCAAAATGACCAGCATTTCAACCCCCAAAAATAGAAGCAGAATTGTTATTGTATGGCATAATATTTGTTATTTTCAAATAGTCCATTGAGTTGGTGATACACTTCATGTCAATCTCACCTCTCGAAATCAGAAGATGAATCGTAGGTTTACTAAAGTGTCTTATAATATGCTAATATAAGCAAGACATTCAATTTTCAAAGCATGATAGTGTCGTGCCATCCTTGAGCATGTTCAAGTGTTTGACAGCGTGTCCGAATTTTCAAAATTCTGAATTGCCTCAGTATCATTGGTACAAAAGGATGCCTAAAAATAGTGGGAGAAAAGAGGGAAGGAGGGTTGAAACTTGAAACACTTGTTCAGTTGTCTTTTGAAATGTTGTATGGTACAAAGTAAAATTTCTCAAAAAAAATACCAACACAAAGCAAGATTCCATATCTAGGAGTGCATTTGTACTCAAATAATCATTTTAGCAACTTAACCACCAAAGATTATCAACTTTAATTCAATCTAATGCTAAATGAAGATTTTTGTTGAAATAGCCCAGGCAAATTCAATGTATATGAAAAGGCTACAGAAGAGGCAACAGAAGACCAAAAGAAGGACCACAATCAAGACACATGAATTGCAATCTCATCTACAGTGATAGAGGTCTCACAAGAGCATGATGGGTCAAAATGGATAATGAAAGAACTCCAAATACCAATAAGAGTCCATAAAGGTCCGCCTTAGGTTTCTGCATGGTTTGTAATACCAAACCGTAGTTGTCCATACCTGGCATACTGGCTCGTACCAGTAGTAAATCAATGCCTGGTGTGCCCCATATACTGAGTATTAGTATCAAAAACTGAACCTTACTGACACAATACCACCTAAGTACCAATATAGGTACCAAAACTAGTACTATTAACCAAGGTTCGTTGGACCAATGCATACTGCCTGGCACTAGATGCACCGTACAATACTGGTATCAGAATGAAACTTAGAATAGGATGTGTATCGAGTCTCGGTACATTAAACTGAATCTCGCACTAGGTATACGTACACTATATCAACATAATATCAGTATAGGATCTAGTATCGAGATTGTGAACCTTGCTATTAACCTAAGGTTTCTGCAATAACACTTAATTTTTCAACATCTATAGCTGACCACCATGTAACTAGCATAGGTAAGCCAGATCAATCCACACTAAACTCATTCAAAATAGGATTGTAAAACATTAAAACAAAATTTCGAAACATTTCCCACTATGACCAATCACCATAGTCTTGGATGAATTAAATTATATCAAGATTTATGAGTAATTCTGAAAGTCGATAACAAGTGTTGGTGCTTCATTAAATTATCCAAGTTTCCCATATGCAAGGCCACCAATAGGCTATGTTAGAGTATAGAAATATTTTTTTAGTTAAAATACCAGGCCATAATAGGGTAATCTAGCTAGAGGCCCACCATGTTAACACCACTATCTAGAACATTTGACCATGAATTACTAAACTGCTGATTTTTGACATTATTTTGAACATGATCATCCCTAAATGCTGGAAAAAGCAAAACAGCTCAAAGTGCCATTTTTTTTGGAAAAAGAAAAAGGATTATAAGGAAATACAGATCAAATCATTAATTTGTTTACAATTTCTTATTTTCTCTCATGCACTATCCACTCTTCTCAATTACAAGCAAACTCCACAGCCAGCAACTTCAACGTATGGTTAATGCAACTAAAATTGCTATTTTACCTTTGCATTAATTACTAGTTCAGTAAGTGCTCCATGTGGTAGCCACCCAAGCTTTCTTGCTTCTAGAGTAGCCGGTTAAGCAAATTTTAGAAACTTGTTGAAATTAGCAAAACTTTTCAAACTAATTTATTGCTGAGAATTTTCCAACTAATCTATGTTGGCCATAATAGGTAATGTCAAGCCCCTTAAAACACTAATGATAAATGCTCTGATGTGCTGCTCTTTTATCCATCTGTTCCGCATGCCGTTCAACAAGGTTGGTGTAATTCACAAGGGTTTTCGAATCATTACATGTCATGCCAGTGCCACATTGGCCGAGAAACTATTAGGTAAATGAGCAGCAGCTTGTAGCATTTTCCCCATAGCTAATGATTTATAAAATCATGAAGCATTGCTAGAGAGCTTTAGGCTAGGTTTTCAATCTTAACATCCCACCTCAAATCTGTCAATCACCAGAACATCACGTGGCTTACAAAATATGAAAGAAGCAAAGAATTCCCAATTATATACGTGTCTATTTCTTCAAAAAAAAGAACGTGTCTATTCCTTCAATCCCTACCAATCAGCCAGTCACGTATATAACAATCTCTGCGATTATCAAAGTCTTTTGCCCTACAATCCTGCATTTGTTTGCATGTTAAGATTACGTTTTTGTTCTATTTTTCAAGAACAATGCATCAACTTGAGGAATCTTACGTAGAAGATGGATTAACAAAGAAATAAGAAATACCAGATTATTGCAATTGATGCATCTCCGGTTCGCAGGAAGCTTCAACAACCCTCGGATTATCTTCTCGTTCTTCTCGTCCTCTTTCATCCGGTTAGCCATTTTCTCATCAGAATTTTCCCCTCGCTCCCCTAACTTTCCTAATCAGCGTCGAGATCCGGTTCTAAAATAGGAAAATAAATGTAAAAGAACCTTAAATTCAGGAACCAAGAACTAGTCCATTAATGCCATTCAGATCATCAAAGAAACCGCAAAAGAAAAGAAAAAAAAAAAAAAATATATATATATATATATATATATAT
>KE504910.1:374255-386582 GCA_000441515.1 Elaeis oleifera
ATATATATATATATATATATATATATGCAGACAATCAATTTGACACAACAAGAACATCTACATCCAAGAACAATTCAAGAATTCCCGAATGGATCGCCAAGATCCACAGTGCATCTCGTCGTCGAAGAAACCCTAGACGATATACAAGCGACGAAGTTCATACCTCGTTCGACCTCCAACGAAGGATGCAGAGATGGAGAGACGGGAGCTAGGAAATCCGAATGCGGCGATGGCAGAAGAAAGAAAGATCGGAAAGCTGCATCGACTGGCCGAAAGATCTCTGGGTTTCCCTTTCCCTCTCTCAGGGTTTGGAGACGAGGAAGATTTGTACGACAAAAGCTATGGTGTGTTCTTTTTTTTTTTGTCTCTTCCTCTTTAAAAGGTTATAAAGAGAGAAGGTGGTGGGATAGAGACAACAGCTTTCTCGCTCCCGTTCTCCGCGGTTGATGACAGCAATTATTTTTCATTATATATACCTCGCCGGTTTCGACGGGTGGACGAGGGGTTGTTGCCGGTCCAAGGATAGTATGAGCCACGGCCCAATTATTGGAAGTCATTTAACAAAGTAACAGATTATTAATAACCATCAAAACAAGTTGCGCGATTACCTAAATGTCCTGGCATTGCACGATCTACGGATCAGATGGTCCACAATCAATCTTGGGCTTGTCAGTGGCCCTTCCCTTAGACGGTGTAGTAACAAAGAAGCACCTGATGAGCTGTAACATCAAAATGACGGTGGGAGATGCGAGCTAATGGTACTTAGTACACCGATATGTTTCCAAATTTTGTTGCTGGAGGTGGCACGTGTACGCGTATGGGGTATATCGATGGCAGATGGACGGTGGGTTCTTTGTCATCCTGCATCGAGGTGCCAACAGCTCGCCGTTGTGCTCGGGGGCAGGCTGGTGAAGGAGGGAACGTGAACAGCTGTTGTCGGCGGGGTTCAAGATTCTAGATTCTAGATTCCCCGTACGCGTGAAAAGCGTGAGTCACTGCAACCGAACGTGCGTGCAGGCTCACGTTTTGGCTGCCCGGGTGGCACACAAGCTCAACAGTATTCACATGCGACCTGTTAATTAACAATTTTATTTTTTTCCATTCTTTATTACTTTTTAGGGGCAGATGGTTGGGGAGTTTTTGTAGCTTTGGCGCATATAAAATCTAGTTAGAGAAAATTATAATGACGCCTCTTCAATTTTTGGTGCATGACATTTTCATTCTAAAATTTTAATTTTGAAGTAAATTCTAAGCCTTAATTTTCATTGCAATATGGTCCAATCCATCTCCGTTGAAATCTATGAACATATGATTATGATGCAGTAATTAACCTCCTATTCTTTTAATGCCGTTCAATGTTTTCTTTGACAAAATCAATGGCCGTTTGAAGTTGGAAATGGGAGCATTTATCACGGATGGGCAGATAGGAACACACTTCTACAATATGCAACAGTGTACATCTTTTTTATCTTACTAATTAGTTTTAAGCCCGCACATTATGTGCGGATTTTAGATCATATCATTAATTATTTTTAAATTAATTATTTTTAATTAATAAATTAATATAATAAATAATATCTATCTAAATTTTTATATCAATTCATATTTCGGTTACATACATGAATAAATTTAATTATAAAAATATAATAATATCATACTTTAATCACATCACTTAATTTGCATATATGAGTTTTAATTCAATTATTTAATATCATATTTTTTATTAATTTAATAATATTTTATAGATTTTTTTGATCTATATGGTATTCATGGATGATAAGTTGATGTTTACATAAACAGTTTAATTTGTTAAGGCTACTGGATAAATTAAAGAGACAATTTTTGTCCTGAGGGGGGCATGACTCAGATGAGAAGAAGCTGGATCTTGTTCTTGGAATCCTATTTGTTCACCGAAGTCCATGGGTGGTTAAGGTCTCCAAGATTTCAGAACCGGGCGACAACATTTCATGGCAAACGAAGCAGGGCAATTAGTTCTGCAACCAAGCACTTTATGGAGTACCCTTGTTGCTGCTGTATATGACTTTCAGGGGACGCGGACTGCTTGTATAAGAAGTTAAATATAACTCTTGATCAGTTATACTATAATTATGTCTGCGGAGTACAGTTGCTTACGTTGGTTGGTTGCTATGTTCAGGCAATCTATTCAGATTGTTGATAATTTAAACGAGTTCTATCAAATTATCATATTTGTTATGTTTTTGGATTAATAATCTAGATTATCTCTCATGAGATAATCTGAATTATCAAGGAGAGGGATGACTATTCAGATTACCACGTATTGGTAATCTTATAATAATTTTTTGGACAAAATATTTAAAAATCCGGACGATCTTCTTCCTCATGATGGGCAGCGAAAAGAGGGAGCCAAAATCGGCATCCCCCTCTACAAATCCAACCGACAGCAGTCCCAAAATCAGTAAATATGTGAGCTGCCACCATCTCCCAACCGTCGGTCGTCATTAGCCATCGAGAAATAAGGGGAAATACCGATCAAGACGGGATCCGATGACCTCTCCTTTTTTTTTGTTTGGTTAATCGAGCTGCCGGTGAGCTGCATCCGGTGCCGCCGGTTGCTTAAATGTTGCTGTTGGAGTCGCCACCCCTCCTCGAATGGTAGCCTGCAGTCACTGCACGGAGAAGAAGGAGGACATGACGTGGAGGAGCCGGCAGTCCCTTTCTTTCTCTTTATTTTGTCTGATGTGAAGAAGGAGAAGATCGGACTCGGCGAGGATCAAGCGACACCAGTCACCGCTGTGCTAGACAGCCGCGGGAGGTGGGGTGTGGGGGCCCAACGATGCAGGTGGGCGAAGGCGGTGATGGAGGCGGCTGCGGAAGATGCAGGTGCAGGTTCGTCGAGGGCCAGGGGATGGTGCAGGGAGTGGGGCGGACGGTCGAGGGTGATGTCGGAGATGCGACTGTCGGGGGGCCGGGGGCGGAGCAGCTGGGAGTTGGGGGGTTGTGGCATGCGGGAGAAGGAGAAGAAAAAAAATAAAAATAAAAATATAAATATAATATAATATTATATATTATATATTATATTTATATTTTATAATTTATTTTATTTTTATTTTAAAAAATTAAAAATTTACGTATGGAATGTGATTTTTAATAAATTTAATTTAACGATATTTTAAAATTTAATGTTAAATTATCAGTAATCTGATTGTCATATCAAACATGTCAATCAAGATATATACATTATCTGCATGTACCAAATATAGTGATCAATATTACTGATAATCTATATAGATTGAAGATAATTAAAATTATCAGATAATCTAAATTACCACTGCTTGATAATACATCAAATGCAACCTAATACTATTGAATTCCAGTGCTGCTACCAGCCAATTGCTTCCTCTCAACGGCGCTGGCGTACCTTTACTGGTTCAGTTTCTATGCTTCTCCGTCCCTTGGGTGCCCCTCATGATGTAGCTAAAGTTAATTTGATAGATCAGGATTAGCATAACTCAGCTGGCGAAGGATTTATGGTTCGTGACTACACTGGGGATGACTCCTATGCCGGTTTATTCGGCCTGGAAGGTTTTATAACCTATATTCTAAAAGTTCGAAGGACATGGATTGAAGGTGATTCGTCCAAAGTTATACATCGGCTCAACCATCCTCACGAAACTGCTTCTTGCTCCAATCTTCTATTTCAGGACATCAAGTACCATTCCTCCAGTCTATTCTTTTCAGAGCCACTCATCTTTTTTTGTGAAGGTAACCAACCAGAAGATTCATTGGTTGCTTGCGAACTTCCTCCTAAGCTTACTTCTTAGACCCTATCCCAGGTCTGTTATTTAGTCTTGTTAATGCTGATGCTTGTAGCTGTTATTTTATGTGCTTCCAATTAGAGGCCCTCCTCCCATTGTCCCACGTCACCGACCTGGGGTTTGATCGGCTTAAAAGACTCGAAAATGGATACAGATCTGTTGTACAAGTACTTTTCAAGGCAAGTACTTCCAAGCAACATGATTGATAACATTTCAACTGGCTTTTGTAACAGAACATGAATCATATTCTATTCAAGCAATCACAGTGAATGGATATGAAGCGTTTCATTTCCTCTGTTGTTAACTGTAGGATAAGGAGCAATAGTGAAAGATTGATCTATCTATTACAAAGGTTGAAATCTTTAGGTGGTGGTTGATCACATGAACCAAGAGTTATAGTATAAATGGATGAACCAAAAGTTTTAAAGTGTTATTATCGATCTAGTCGATTCTCTTCATATGGTGATAAACCAACTGATTTTGTTGTTGCCATTGATATGCAGCTAGACATAATATATCAGCATAATTTCAAAGATTATATATCAGTCCATAATAATTTATTTGGCAGCATGATCTTATAATTTTAGAGATCATATATCAGTCAATAAAATTTTTTTTATTAGTGTGTATTGGTCTATCTTATTTTCTTATATGGAGCCTGTACATTATATAAATAATCCCCTAGGATGCACCGAATAAATTGAAACATAGATAATGAAGTCTTTTTTTTTTCTCTTATTTTCTCTTCTCCCACAAATAGTTTATCAACATAAAACTGCAGCCATATCACATCAAAGATTTGCTCAAGATCCTTTGAAGGCTCAAGTCAAGGTATCATGGAATTCAACTAGAAGACTTGCATCCAGGAAGAACATTGATCCAAAGTGACTTCAAATTTGAAGTATTAAACTTCTTAGGATATGAAAGGAGTTATGAAAAAAATGAAAAACGAACCCAACATATATTTTCTATTTTTCTGATGAGCATATATGTTGCACAATTATTCGTATATACATATCTCAGCAAGGGCGATGAGATTAGAGTTTTGTTTGGATCAGAATAGTTTGGGTTGGTTGAATTGGATGATATATTTTTTCCTAAGTGACCGATTGTTTTTCTTGATACTAGTTGTTAAAAATAAAATTAGCCGATGGGAAATGCAAATATTGAATTGATTAGTCCGCTTAGACTTATTCAAGATAAAATAGGTCAGGATCAAATGGATGTTCTAAAACAAGAGTTTTGCTACGCTATATTTTATTATAAAAGATATTTTAAATATTTCACATTATTATTTTTATATATTTATTTTTTAAAAATAATATCTTATTAATTTTTTTCTCTTACTTCTCCTTTGTGCCCTCATGCCGTGCCCCCATCCCCTCCCCTCAGCTCCCACGGCGCCTATGGCTCCTTCACCGTCGGCCTCCCGCCTAGGGCTGGAAGTGGGCTCAGGCCAGTCCGAGGCCCATGGGGTCAGGCTGGGTCCATTTTACTTTCGGACCGGACTCGGGCGAACCTTTGGTCCGACCCGGACCCAGGTCAGGTCCGGACTCGAAACTGAGCCTGACTAAAAGCCCGATTCTCAACCCAAGAGCGACCGAGCCCAGGCCGAAACAGAGCCTGACTAAAAGCGCCCGAAAATGAATCGGAAGTTGGAACTCGAAAGACTCGGAAGACGAACCTTAAACCCATTGATCCTAAGTTTCCAACTCCCCCATCCATCTTCGCCTCTTCGGCTCTTCCTCTTCTCTTCTGTCTCCTGACTTTTTCAGTTTCCTCGTCGAAGTCTCGAAGTCGAAGAGGCTGAAGAGCCCTAGCCCCTGGCCTTCTCTGGTCTGTGTACTGTCTGTCCACTGACTGCCATCACCGTCTTCCCCTATCATTATGTATGATCTTCCATCTTCTCTATTTGCCATCGCCAACACAGTGACATCGACCCTCCATCTTCCCTTATCGGCCATCACTGACGCCGTCTTCCTGTCTTCGGCCATCATCGTTAATTGTTTGGTAAGGATCCTCCGAATCCCCTTCTTCTGGATCTCAAGTCTTAGTATTCCTCAATTCCTATTTTCTTTGCCCCTTAAGACTAGGGTTTTGAAGTTGTATTGCCAGAGAGCGAAGGCTAGGTTCATCGGGGGTAGCTGGGCTTCAGCACCTTGCCGGAGCCAAGGTAAGACCTCCATCTTTTAGCTATTTTTTTTTTCTTAAAGTCATCGTTGTTGTCCAGATGAGTATCGAATAGCCACCAAAATCCATCTAATCGTGTCTCCCCTATTTTGGGCTTGATTCAGGCTTAGATGCGGGTCTGATTCCTGATTCGGGCTTGGACGATGGCCTCATTCGGGCTTGGACATGGGCCGGGCCTGATTTGGGCTTGGATGCAGGCCAGCCCGATTGGGTTCGGGCAGAATCCAGGCTTGAGCCGGGGTCGGGTTCGGGCCATATATTTTAAAAAAAATTCGGGCCTAAGCCCGGCTTGAAGACTGATAAAAAAATTCAGGCCTGGCTCGAGTAGGGGTGTGGCTCGACTCGACCTAGCCCGATTCCAGCCCTATCCCCGCCCCAGCCCCCCACGGTACCTATGACTCCTTTGCCATCGGCCTCCCCCCGGGCCTCGCACGCCAATGATTCCTCGACCATAGGCCCCCCATCCCTGGCATCGGTGGCTCCTGCACCACCCCCCAGCCCCCATGATCGCCCATGCGGCTTCTGCACGCGCCCCCCTCCCCCACCCCCTGGCCCGTGCTCTGGCGCTGATGGCTTCTGCGGCCCCCACCCCCACCCACATCTCCCTTGGGGCTCCCTCTCCGACGCCTGCCACTTCTACGTACCTCCCGTCGAGCATCGGTGTCTTCTGCAGCCCCCCTTGGGCCCCCTCTTTAATGTCCATCGCTTCTGCGCAATACCCCCTACCTCGCAAGCCTGCGGCTCTCCCACCCCTCGGCACTGACGTCTTGTGCGGCCCCCCACCCGCGCACGCCCAAGGTTCCCCCACTCTCGACGCCGGCGGCTTCTGCGGTCCCCCACCTCGCATGCGCCCAAAGTTTCTCTGCCAACGACTCCTCCGCCTTCTGGCCACGGTGAAGATTTTTTTTAAAAAAATCAATTTAATTATTGCATAAAATAGTTCTACTCGTTAAAGCAATCACTAAAAATCTTAGTGATCCATATTAATTGATATTCAAAATAATAAATAATAAAAAATAAAATGTTTTTGAAATACCGTAGCAAAATTCTCAAAACTTATGAGGGCTAAGATGTCTTGACCTGATATCATATTACGTCGGATGAGTATGGGTCAAGATTTTGTATGTTGTTGTCTTTACTTGGCCCGACTAGGAGTTGAGACAGGACAAAAGAGCAAAAGAAGTTAATTGGATCCAAGTATATTGAATCCAAACCCGACCCGTTTATATGTATGATCCACCGGCGTCCCCATCGCATAACCGACTACCGGAGTCCTCGTCCTCCCTGCACGCTAGCCGGTCCCGCTCAAAGTTCCCAAGCCCACCAGTTCCCACGTCGAGATAACCAATGAGGACTCAAATTCGGCCAGTCTGCCAATGACTTATTGCCACGTGGAAAATATGACGTTGTTCCGAACCCCCGCCTTCCGTGTGAACGTAGCCTCCAGCGCCTTCTTCTACCCATCCTTGGGTTCTCCTCTCGCTCGAGCTCGATTCCCCACTCCTCTCCTTCCCGGCCCCATTCCTCGGATCCGCCGGGGAAATCTCTCCGTGCCGCGGACAGATCCCGGAAAATGGAAACCCGCAGTGGCCACGGCGTCGGCGGACTTGGGCGCGTCTTGGTTCTGGCATTCTGCGTCGCCGGCATCTGGTCCGCTTACATAACCCAAGGCGTCCTACAGGAAACCGTGTAAGTTTCCTTGGGATTTCTTTGCTGATTGTTTTGCTGAATTTTCTTTCGAATTCCGCTTAATTACCAAAAATAGAAAAGAAAAAAACAAGGAACTTGGATTCGACAGTCCAACTAGGGTTTCTAATGGGTCGTAGTTCCTGTGATCAGATCCACCAAGCGATTTGGACCGGACGGGAAGCGGTTCGAGTACCTTTCCTTCCTGAATCTCGCCCAGAATGTCGTTTGTTTCTTCTGGTCATTCATAAGTAAGCGATTTTGAGAGACATTGAATGATTGTATAAATTGGCGATATGTTGAATAGTTTATTCGTTGATTCTTCTCTGTTCTTGTTTAATTTTTCTGTTCTTGTTCAATGGGCCAGTGATAAAGCTATGGTCGAGTAGCTCGGCAGGGGCCGCTCCATGGTGGAGCTTTTGGAGTGCGAGCATCACCAACACCATTGGTCCTGCGATGGGAATCGAAGCATTGAAGTACATTAGCTACCCAGCGCAGGTATGTTTAAGTTTCTTCAGCATAAGCAAACCATTTTTCTGTGAATTTGCTTGTGGATGTGGCTGGCTTATACGTATCAGCAAAATGAAAAAGTAATGTGATGCTAATGTTGTTTGCTTAATGTGTAAACAGGTTCTCGCAAAATCCTCAAAATGATTCCTGGTGAGTTAGCTCTTATGTTTTCTATATGTATATGCAATTCATGCAAGCGCGCAGTGTGGAAAATAATCATTCTTGTACCAGCTGTAGCACATTGAATTTGACATGCAGTTCTCTTGTATTTGTATACGTGTTGGGATAACACTGCATACCATGCATGGTTGCACTAAATATTGCCCACAGACAAAGAAACCAGGAATAATTACATTGACAGGGAAATCTGACTAAATTGTTAAACATTGAATGGCATAAAAATGTTAAAGTGCATAGCGAGCAGTGATTGCTGTCTGCACTCACGCCTAAGAGCTAATGAAGACATTTCCCTGTTCCATTCTGCATTGTTGTAGAAATATGCCATTGGACCTATGCAGAAGCTTTAAATTTCACATATTGATTTTGATAGAATTTTAGATGTAGGGCTTCTTAAGGAAAAAACTAAAGCAGTAGGGAAGATAGAAGGTTCAATATGTCATGCTAGTTTTTTCCCATCTATTTGATTTCTTAGATGGCATGTTATTATTATTTTTTTAAGAAAGAAAAGAGGTGAATCAATTGCTTT
The DNA here is from genome assembly GCA_000441515.1 of Elaeis oleifera. Classification (NCBI taxonomy): domain Eukaryota; kingdom Viridiplantae; phylum Streptophyta; class Magnoliopsida; order Arecales; family Arecaceae; genus Elaeis; species Elaeis oleifera. The sequence continues at coordinate 383,145 of KE504910.1, forward strand.
CATGCAAGGGATGGCAAGATTTTGCTTTATCCAGACACTTGTTTTAAGATTTGTTCACTTCACTAATTTGGGAGAGATTGTGTTGGTTTTGAGTACATTACAATGGTGTTTATGCATTTAGCTGACTGTAATTTTCATGAAAACGTGCATGCATATATCTAACCGCATGCCATATTTAGGTTTTCTGAAGGATTCAAGGTATGAAATTTGGAGAAAATTCTTCTTTCCATCCTGGTTCTTATAAAAAGGGGAGAAATTTTCTTCCTCTCTCTCTCTCTCTCTCTCTCTCTCTCATGCATATCTCAGCAAGTTTTGATGCAAGGGTGTCATGGTGAAAGGTGAAATCTATCTCCAACTTCAACCAAAACCATCGAGCTTAAAGATTTGAAGTAACATAAACTATTGACAATTGCCTTGTTGGGTCAAGTGCATATTGTAGGTTTCATCTCTCTATTCTGTGCAAGTAGGTCACTAACATGTCAGTGTCACTGTGCTAGTGTAGATTATAATTACTATCATAAAGGCTGACCGAAGGTGATATTGGCCCATTGCCAGTCCTATGTTACACTTTAGATCATTCAGCGGCTCACTTCCTATTTATTGTTCAACAATCATACAATGAATGCTTGACTGGCTACAAGGTGGTAGAGAATTCTTAACCAAAACGTTTGCATCCCTAACTATGGATGAAGAACAGCGATTAGCAGGTTCTTCCCCAAGGAATTCCATCCCACGACCCATTTCAAGTGACCATGGTAATGTTAAAGGAATATTGAGAAGCATTCCACTATTTTCTAGGATGTTTATAAAGAACATAGATGAGTTAGAAAATTGAGGTTCAACCTACACTTTGGTTTATAATGCATAATTTTTGCCACCTTTGAACAACCCTTAAAGAAAGCCTTTTTCTCTGACTCTATCTCTGTCTCCCTTTCTCTCTAAAATATACATGAATTTTGGTAGCTAATTAATATCTTGCATCTATCTCTTCTACAGAATTCTGCTTTTGGCACTTTATTGTTTAGTTAGTATCATCAATAATATCTGCCCTTTATTGCTAAGAACTTTCTTAGTAGGCGTTTGCCCTTGTTTTGTTTTATCCCATACTCTGCAAAGGGCTTGAATAACTTAAGTACAAATCACATGACTTCTTAGTGTCTTTTGAGAAGAAATAGCCAATATGCATTGGGGAATCATTGAGTCAGTGAAAGACCTAAGTTAAGAGTAATTACTCCAAGCCAAATTAACCTTAGTATATCTGACTACTTGAGAAGCCTATGACTGCTTTGTTAATTTCTCTATGCATATGAGTGTTTGTTCAACAACCTGCCTTTATCTTATAAAAAGTATTAAATGATGGCCCTTACAGGTCAACGAGGTCACTAAATATATACATAAGAGGTGAGACATCTATCCAGCCATTTGGATATCTTCCCTGATGACCCACACTTTGGCATATCAAGAACATACTAGCACTGTAGGCTGTGTTCTGGTCTTAATGTTTATTCTTATCATGATTAATGATATTGTTAAAGCTAGACTAGTTAAAAGAGGGTGATTGGACCCATTAGTCTGGATTTGCACCTATCCATTATCCAGCAGCTTCCATTTCATGTGTTAGACATCAGGAATCTGCTTGTTTTTTCAGATTCTACAACAGACCCCACAAAGTTCCATAGTGCTTTTTTTTTTTGGTTATTCAGCTGAGCAAAAGATCTTGATATCTCAACATTTTTCAGAAGGATGGCCCTGAACCGGCAGAATGGAGGAAAAGATTTGTGTAGCCGACTGCAACTAATTTGGGATTAAGGCTTAGTTGCGTTGAGTATTCAGCTGAGCAAAGGATCTGTTAAACTGCTGGTGCTAGATTCCATCAAAAAGCTATTAGTGCTAGATTCTTTCTCTGCCACCAAATATGACCATAAGACTGGAATTCTGACTAGTTTAGAAGTTCGATACAATTCTGCAGTGCTTAAGTTTTCTTCTTGAATCTCAAATTGGGCAAAAGGTCCAATTTTAAAATTTCATTTAGGCACAGCTTGGTTTAGTATGGTACTGGAATCAGTAGCAACTTTAACCATCTGAACCATGTTCTTCCATCAGCCAAGAAGTTCGCTAATTGTCATATTTGTAGTTCATGACAAGCGGGTTCGAAAACTTGAGTTCTGATCTGGTGTTAGAGATAATATAATTTAGAGAAAATATTATCTACTCTAGAGTTTAGATCTTTCATTTAGGCACACATGATACAGCAAATGGTTGCCAATCCATTCTGTCGCACAAGTATGCAATATTTTTTCTTTTTTAGTTTTGCACAAAATTTTTCCAGCAGTTTGGACTGACTTTTACTAACCAAGCAGATATGTTGAAGGAAGCCCTTAATTATGTTATTGAAAACACCTTCTGTTGTAGGAGTCAAAGCATATAAATGGCTGCATGTTTTAGAATAGTTAAATTGGATTTGTAAATGTTTGTAGCTATCACTGGCTGTCCTTCTACTTACCATTGCACAAAATTGGAAGAATTGCTATGCGAGCTGAATGGTTAAGTTCACTGAATTAAGCAGCACGCAGCAGCGACATTGTCCTGGCTAACCATTACATTCTTGAACTGCAGTCATGGTGATGGGGACTCTTGTTTATGGTATCAAATACACAATTCCAGAGTACATATGCACCTTCCTTGTTGCTGGAGGGGTATCAGCATTTGCACTTTCAAAGGTAGAAGTTCTACTCTTTATATTATGATGAAAATTACAAACACTGCACATATTGCAATGCCATTGCACAGATATCTCTACATCATGCCATTGCTTTACCAATTTCCACATGTAGGAAGAATGTCATGTTACCTGGTGGTACCACTTGGCTCTTTGATGATGTTTATTCCTTGATGTGGAAAGCCAGCAAACCATGGTTTTCAGAACCGTTCCGAACCGGCGGAGAATCAGGACGGTTTCGGCGGCGAAAACGGCACATGTCGGTGCTGGAGAAGAAAGAGAGGGAACAAAGAAAAGAGAGACAGAGGAGGAGAGGGAGAGGCCGTCGGGGGTCGGTGGTGGCCCTCTGTGGCCGTCGGAGGCTTGTGGAAGCTTGGTTCGCCCGATAAGGCTGCCGCAATGAGCGAGAAAGAGAGAGAGACAGAGGGGGAGGCCATCGGAGACAGGAGGACGGGATGGCGGAGGAGCCACTGGAGGTCTCCGGGTGGCCGCCGTGGCCACCAGGCGGTGGAAGCGGTGCGGACGGAGTCGTGGCCGTGAAATAGAGGCAACCGTCCTTGTTCACATTTTTTATAAAGGAAGACGAACAGTGAAGCTAGCACTTGATTTGTCGGCTTCATTTTTTTTAGATTTTTTTTAAAAAAAATTAAAATAGTGAAGTCGGTAATCTATTTGCTGGTTTTATTATTTCAATTTTTTTTAAAAAAAGTCTTAGAAAC
>KE504910.1:450800-475587 GCA_000441515.1 Elaeis oleifera
ATATATATATATATATATCAAGAAAAATAGTCATCTAACATCCCAATATACATCTCTATGTAAATTATTGATATATGATTTTTGAAATATGGTGTTCACGAGTATACATATATAATCAGATGATATATACATTTGATAAAATAGTCACCTAGCATCTCAATATATATTTCTAAGTAAATTAATATACAGTTTTCAGGATATAATATTCATTAGTATATACTATGTGGATAAATGATATTTATTTAGCAAAATAATCATTCAATATCTTAATACATCCTTCTAGATAAATCGATACATAATTTATAAAAGATGATATTCATCGTATGGTCGTGAGTTGATATACGCTCATTATCATTGGTGGGTACGAGGTCAGAATAAAAGATGTCACCAGCGAAGATTGTGAGGAAGGAAGGGAGGTCTGGAATCTGGATAGGCAGAAATCCTGATAATTTCATTGTGGAGAGTGGATCGCTCTGATGGACTTTGACAAGGCTATTAAAGCAATGGTAGCAGGAAGCAAACACGGCGGCTGATTGGATCCATTAGAGGATGGAGGGGATTCTGTGACGATGTACCACACCAGTGACCCATAGCGAGGAGAGGATGTTGATGATGCATGTGATTGTACGGCTACAAGCAAGGAGACCGACGGTAAGGTCGGACAAGTTTCGAGATGCGATTTGCTCAGACTGGGTCATGAAGTGGTCGAATTTTGGTCTGTCATTATAATTAATACTTGAAGCCATCGTCGTAACCATCAGAGTAGGGCATGCAGGGGATGAGGCCATCTTCGATTTCTTGGTCGTGGGTGGCCAAGAAAGGGAACATGTGATGGTAGGTGGAAACGGCGGTGGAGAAAGTGATGCGGGTGCCGGTGATCTAAGAGAGGCAGGTGGACAGGTGGAGGGCGGGAAGGATGTGGCCTCGGACCGGGTAAGCCACCACTAGGAAGTGCTGCTTATCCATTGCGATGATCACTTGCAGTCTTGCAACGCTTGCGATTTAGGAGAAGCGGCTTTTTTTTCTCTTTGGGATTAGCCTCTTTAGTTTATGGCCACAAGCCCGAGTAACCGGCAACACGCACAAAACTTTAGTCACAATTATTTTGTTAACGTTTTCTTGTATCGACGATTTGTTTAGAAATCAGTAATTTATCTAATCCAATGACTTGCTCATGGACCTATTTAGCTTTGACCAAAGGACAATATAATTTATTCAGACCCAGAGCTTTGTTCTTGCAGTTATTGTTTGGGCCTAAGCCTGATCCTTAATTACATGGACTTCGGACATAGATTCTAGCCGCTAACTTTTCTGATTTTTCTTATTTATAAAAATACTAAAATATTTATTGTTAAAAATATTGAATCTGAATAACTAAATATATATTGTTACAAATCTGCCATATATTTATTATATCTTAACTTCACATATCATAGACAATTACGAATGAAGTCCACAAATACGTTAAACAGAAAGAGATGACATGAGAAAAATAACAAATACATTAAACATGAAAAACAGCATACGAAAATAAAAATTCGAGCTAGGCTTTAATCCCCAATCCAAGTTATTACTTGACCCTGGTACAAGGGATTGGCTCCTGGATGAGAGAGGGGGTCCGTCCATAGCCTATGGCCTTACTTGACCTTGATAACCTCTTGCAAGGAACCCACATGATTGATGATGAGGGCTATGCGCATATCGGGTATGTCTCTTATACCATCTATCCTGGACTCAAAAGTCAAAAAATTTAAGTTATTGATTGAGGTATCTCTCTGGACTAATAAACTCATACCGCACTTTTTAATTAATTGATGTAGGACCATGACATGGTGCCCCATACCCTGACCCTATGGAAAGATTACCCTGTTGGAAACTCCTTCAAACCTTATCGAATTAGTATCAAATTGCTAAACCACAACTTGGATAGCATGCTAGACCTTGCCACACTGGTGTAGTAGTATGTACCAATGAGATCCCTTTAAATAATATTCCAGTAGGCTTTGCAAAAGGATGGTAGAAAGCCATCAATTCCTCAAGCTTTATTTATGTGAAGCTTTGTGCACCGCTTTCAGTTTCCTTTACATCCACGGGTTTGCTTTCCTTTCTTTGTTTTTTTTTTTTTTTTTTTTTGGAGGCTAATAAGGGGGAAGCGAGTTACTTCTCCCATCTATTATTAATTATTATGAAAATATACAATGTCATAGGTTTGATCAGCAACCTGCTTCTCTGTACATAAATTCCTCGGAACTGGTGGTAAGACGGTAGTAGAATTTGTATGGGCTTGCTACCGACCCTAAATTAAGTAATTGAAATCATCCATCACAAATTCTTCATTGCTGTTTTGAGCAACTTGAACTCGGCTTCTTTGCTGAATGACCATGGAGTGTTGGAAGAGGGTTGGGATTGTATATTTTGCACGAAAGAATGATTGATTTTTTTTCATGATATATATCATTCATTGGATTATGCTTTGCATAGTTTTCAAAAGTCCAATATTAACTTTATGATCTGTGCTGCAGATGGAAAAAAGAGATTCATCGTGCTTTGAAAGCTGTCCAAAATGCGATCTAACGATTGACTCAAAAAAAAGATCAACCATTCTTCATTCATGCGAAACATACACAATCTGGACCCATTGGAAGAAGCTAGCTGTATTATGGTCACAAGGGAATGGTACTCAGCTAACTTGTTCCAGAGGGAAAGCAACTCATCATGACCATGGCTTCCACTTTTAGATTCTTGGAAGCGTAGGTTATAAATTTCTGCTCAAGAACTTCAGTGATCTTTCTGACGATAAACCGACTCCATTTTTTAAGTGCTGATCTGGTAATGTGAAGTTTAACAACGAGGATTTGAGAGGGAGTGCCATGTATCCGTCCACAATATTCCTCAATTCTGAAAAGAGCTAGATTTTACGTGCAACTGTTTGTCAGTGGAAAGAAGCATGGGGCAATGTTCTGATGCTGCTTGCGGAGGTGTACCCCAAGAGAACCTTGGGCCGGTAAAACCAATATCGAACATTGCGTTAGACCGAAGGAAGATCATAAGTCTCTGTTCTCCCAGTTTTCAACATATGGCCTGCCACCGCATGCATTTTCTTCTGCTAAAATCCCCAGTAAACAAAGCCGGAATGTTCATCTGCATGGCCCGTGACAACTCATGCCATAGTATTTGTCTTGCAAGTCCAGAGGTATGGGCATAGGCGGCCCTCGATAGCCAAGAAACGCTGATCAGGCATCGAAATTAAACCAACCAAAGCTGATCAGAATGATAAAGAAATCTATTGTTATATTGTCATTTTTTCAAACTGCTATTGTACCTCGTGATCGGCCTTCCATCGCTGCCATGCGTTACTTTACAAGGCAAAGGTCGACAGAGGCCTTTCGCATCAAAGAATACAATATATTTTCCCTTGCCAATATACCATACCCTTGTTCTTGGAAGCTGGCTGCGGTGGCCGTTCCTTCTTTCCTTCTTACCCCTCGCTGTTATGGCTTAAAAGGGCTGAGATTTGTGCGTGCGTGTGTGAGAGAGAGAGAGCTTTTATTCTTTTGTTTTATTTAGTTTTGTTTCTCAAGGTACAGCTCCCTGCTACCTCTCCCATGTCCTAAATCATTGCATTTATTTTGATAAAATGATGGACTACCTAGCCGCATTTCAACCAAAAAAAAGGACACCCTATTTTTTGCCCAACGCCTTCTACACTTTAGCTGTGATTCTTCGATACACCCTTTTTTGGTTTTGTAAATCAGATAAATTAAATCATTCGAATAGAAATACAGCTATGAGAAGATTAAAAAAATATAAATTTAAAAATTGAGCATAGAGACCTATAATGAAATCCCATAATATAGACTTCAATATGCTTTCATTGTTGTAAGAAATAAGAATGCTTCCGTGGAACTAGCCCAACTTATCTATGTTAGAAAATTCAGATCCGGCAAATATATGCCAATTTTACATTTTTTTTTCTTTGAAGATAATGTTATTGTTTGCCGTAATCACTTTAGATTCAATCCAAAACCTAACATGACTTGGATACCAATCAATTGAACCAACATGCACAGTGGTTGGTCTCACAAGAGTCTTTCACCCTTATACCTTGACATTGAAATTGGTGATAGATAAATCTGTCTGTCGCCACCAACGGCCTTGATTCCTCTATCTCCTCCTCAACATCTTTCCTATTCTGAGCAACTTCCATGTTAGATATATGGTAAAGGAATAGGGCATTTACTTATCTCCTGAATTCGATTTGAGCCAGGGATTCATGTGATCCACGATCATATTTTCTGTTTTCTTTCATTAGAACTGTCATTGTTCTTGATTAGTGATGACAGATTATTTGGGGGATTGATCGGATTATGTATGACATGCATGACTCGTTGTACTGTTTGATATGTCATATATGCCATTCGTGCAAGAATCATACATGCCGCTAAACGGCATCCAAGTGATGATCAAACCAATGACGGAACTTGCTTCGCGCGGTATCTCAAGCTGGAACCCACATCTGGGGTGCGGGGCCGATTGCATATGTACTAAAATTAAACCACAACTTGGAAAGGCAATTGGTCCAGCCAAGCTATTTATTACTGGGACCAGTTCCAATGGGACAAATCCGACATGTCTAGTGAGGTCGTCGTCGAGCGAGGCAGGAATCTAGCCAGCCAACTACGCGGATACAAGACGAGACTGCCTTGTACGTCGCATACAATTGTTTTATTATCCATCAAAATATTCACGAGCCCTTCCCAATCTCCTCCACGAACGCCCGAAGATTCCGATCAGACGACCCTCCACTGGCGACGGCCTCTCGCACCCTGTCCCGCCACTTCTTGGCCTTCCTCCTTATCTCCGCTCCCTTCTCCCCTTCACCCATGACGACCTCCAAACACCTCCTTAACTCCGTCCCCTCCAACACCCCCTCGTCGTTGGCCTCAGCTCTCACCCCGTACCCCACGCGTCCTCCGCCAGCCTCGCGTTCATCGATTGGTCCGACATCTGCGGTGCTCCCACGATCGGCACGCCGTACGCCAAGCTCTCCAGCGTCGAGTTCCACCCGCAGTGCGTCACGAAACACCCGATCGAAGGGTGGGATAGCACCTGCACCTGAGAACACCACTCCACCACCATCCCGTTCTCTCCTTTCTCCAACTCGACTCCTTCTCCTTGGTTGTCCTTCCGCACCATCCAGAGATACGGCCGCCCGCACTCCTCTAATCCGTTCGACAGCTCTTCCAGCTGCTGCTTTCTTATAACGGACAAGCTACCGAATGACACGTACACCACCGACTTCTCCGGCTTGGAGTCCAGCCACTCCATGTACCTCTTCCCATCCAGCTGAAACATATCACCATGGGATATGGTCTCTTCTGGAGGCGGCAGCAGCGGCCCTACTGGGAGCAGGTGCATCGCATCAACGGCTGCGAGGGCATCAGCCTCCAATGCGTCGAAGGTGTTGACCAAAATCCACGGTTTGGTGGACTCGGTCTTCTCGTGATCCAACGTCTCAAATTCCTCACGCAACATAAGGAGCACCGAGTGGAAGGGATCGTCGGCGGAGATGGCGAAGAAAGACGGGAGGTCCCGCATGCGAAGCGGGGCAGTCCCGGGAACTCCACCTCGAATAGTGGGTCCTCACGATGGGAGGCGACGACGCCTTCGTAGCCGTGGAAATAGTGGTAGTAGATGGCGAAGACGGTGGCGGGCTGGATCCAGTGTAAGAAAGACCGGATACCGTGTTCGCGTGCCACGTCGGCGGCCCACGGTAAGAGGATGGTGTAGATGAGGCACGTGACGCGCCGGCCGCGGGCGGTGAGGTCACCGAGCAGGTTGGAAAGGTTGCGGGATCCGTTGAGCTTGGCCTGGATCATGTATTGGTCGAACTTGGGTATGAGGTCCTTGAAGCCGTCGTCGTAGCCGTCGGAGAAGGGAAGGTAGGAGAGACGGCCGTCGGAGACTTCACCATCGGAGGCGGCGGACGGGAACATGCGGCGGTGGCCGCAGACAGTGGTGGAGAAGGTGACGCGGGCGCCGGGGATGGTGCGGGTGAGTTGGGTGGCGAGGCGGAGGGCGGGGTTGATGTGGCCTTGGCCCGCGTAGGTGGCCACCAGGATGTGCTGTTGGATTGGGTCCTCCATTCTGTTTCGAGTTTGGCGACGGATATCAGGGGTTCGAGTGCGGGTGTGCGTACGTATATATATATACATGTATTGCCAGCTGTCTGGATTTCGGATCGGCGTCGCTTCCGCACGTGGATCCTCTGCAATGCACCGTCCGGTGCGGTATACTGCACGTGCCATTCATCGCGCGATAGACGGTGCATGCATCATGTGTGTGCGCTCGTGCGGCCACGCACAGCCGTCCATCGTGCGATGGACGGCACGCGGTGCGGTGCATCGCGGTTCGCTTCCTCCAGAGGGAAACTGATGACGACGTCATCAGGGACGTCAGAAGACCGGTAAGGACTTACCAGTTACCACCAAAAAAAATAATATATAAAAAATAACAAAAAAATTTCTATCCAGAAACTAGTCTGGTCGAGCACGGCAGCTTGTGGAGCATGAACCGGAAAGCGTCAAATTTGTCATTAGCACGTCCTCTCCTACTTACCCAACGTGAACTGCTCCGTCGTCTTTTTCGCCCTTTCTCTTTTGCGAAAACATTCAAACAACTAATGGCATGCTATGGAGTCACATAGCGGTCAGTGGTCGCGGTCATGTCATTTGGCCCGCCCGTGTTGAAAGATGCGCAGTTTGAAAGCCTTGCAACCACGAGATATTTTGTGCGCCGCGCCAACCACCCCATCCCTTTCTCATGGACTACCATCCTCCTTATCTCATCTCGGATTATTTCTACGGTGCACGTGGTATATATGATGTGGTATATAATTTCTTTCAGATCCATTTGTATCCGTCGAAGAGTTGCTTTAAAGGTCCCAAATATATACATATCAAAAAAAAATTAAATATATAAAATAGAAAAAATTTTGTTCACTGTAGATGGTACAAAATTATGCACATTATTCGTGATGATTGGCTCTCACACAGGATCGAAATAATTTTTTTTTATACATCATATTTCGATTCTACATCGTCCACGATACATTAAAATTCTTATAGAAATATACCTACAACCTAAAGAATCATAAGCATCATGAAGCGTTCTGAGATTTTGCTGCGGTCTATGACTCCGGCAAGCATTTGCTGGCAATCAAACTGCCTCATTAGTGTACAGTTTTGCGTGCTCGATCGGTAGCGACAATGATATAGCAGCTGTGGGTGCTAAAAATTGTGAATGTTATCCTGTCTCCATGCCAATAAGTTTGTAACCTAATTAGCCTCAGAAATCTATTGAGGCTTAGAAATCAAAGCTAAGTGCCCTTCAAAAGTAATTTCCAAATTACTGCCTGTAAATCTGGAAGATCAATGCTTTGCGCTCGCATCCACAACATCAATTTTCTCTTCCTACATGGTGTATTCTTAGTATTTGTCACTACCTTCTCATATCGGATGCCACTAGGATTGCAACTATCACCGGACAGCAGTAATGGACCAACAATTGTCACATGAATTAGGGGCATTCACTGTTTTAGCGGTGGCAATGTGATGTCGATCCACAACATGCTAATACAACCAATTCCTCTTGAGAAACGGCTTGGAGTAAGATCCAAGTGCACAATAGCATGCTATTCGATGTAGACAGAATATGCCGGCCCATGATCCGGAACAAACATCAATTAAATCATACAATAATAATAGAAGAAAAATTGCAGAAAGAAATAAACTTATTCAAAAATAAAAGTCAAAAAGATGAGTTTGGTTTCTCTTCCAAAGAAGCTTCACATCTGTCAAGACACCTCTCTTCATCTTGTAATATGTCAAAAAAAAATTTCTACCTCAACCTCTCTTCATGTCACTCTCTCTTCTGCTCTAAATAAAACTAAACACTCTCCTACTATAAAATGTATTATATTATGGTGTAAAAGAAAAGCATCATTAACGTATTATCTTCAACTAAAAAGAAAAAAATTATTATCCTACTTTAATAAAAAAATTCCAGATATATTAAACTGAAATCTAGATTTAACTAAATGGACTTGACACTAAAATCAAATAAAAAAAAAAAAAAAAAACTTAACACAATAAATGTCAACACCATCAGTCCCTCACTAATCTCATTATATTTAAATAACCCATATGGGACGCGAATGCTATCTAGTGGGACCACAAGAAGCCCACGGTATCCATTTATCTTAACCATCAAGATAGAGCTAATTAGGTAGAGTTTCCTGATCACTCGACACAGTTTCGTTCCGTAAGTCCAATATTTTTCAGATGAGGCCACTATTGAAAATGAAAGATTGTTCTGATTTTTCTTCTTCAATCGTTTTTAGGGATGCTCTAAGATTCTAATTGGACGATCCACCTCCACCAGCAGCCTCAACTCTCTCTTGGTTAACCTTACACCTCACTCCCGTCCCAAACTCCTCCTCTTCAACCTCGCATTTATTTGCTGATCCGACCACCGGCACACCCACCGTTGGCAACCTACACGCCAAGCTCTCCAACACCGAGTTCCATATATATAGTGGGTCACAAAGCAACCCATTGAACGGTGGGATAACATCTTCACCTGAGAGCACCACTCCATCCCAATCTCTCCCTCCTCCAACTCAACTTTTTCCCTCCGTATCCTTCAGCCCCTATAGGAAGTGTTTGGTTTGTAATTAAAATCGAAATAGAAATGAGAATCAGAATGGTTTGAAATTGAAATCGGAATGGCCAAATCCCCCAAACATTTGGTTGGTGATCAGAATCGGAATCGAAATTGGACTGAAAATTTGAATTCGTAAAGAAGAATAGAGATTGAGTTCTACATAGATTAAGTCATTCTCATTCCATTCTGGAATCGGAATCGGAATGAGACTCCTCCCAACCAAATGGTTGGAATGGGAGTCATCCATTTCTATTCCGATTTCAGACCCCCCACCCCCCCCCCAACCAAACACCTCCATAATATCTCCTCCAACTACCACTTCTTAATTAGCACTAACAAGCTTCCATCGGAGACCATTGGCTTCGAGTCCAGCTACTCCATTTACCCTTTCTCGTCAGGCTACAAAGATCATCCCTCCACTCCACAATTGATTGATCTCTGAAGCTTTGTTTCAGCTCAACAAAGAAAAGGCCAAAATTCAAATTTAATTCAGCTCGGCCCAAATATCAAATGAGTCATGCTTGTGCTTGAGTTCATATATATATATATATTCAAATAGACTTACGAGTTTTTTGATCAAATATCTTACTATTTAAGTTTGACTCAAAAAATTATTCGAATTTATTTATAATTAAGTCATTCAGGCTAAAATTTGAATCAATAACGAGTTGCTGGATTCATTTGTACCTTAGCATACAGACAGATAATCCAACCAAGATATAATTTTCATTCTTCGTTTTATGGTTACTAGACATTCAGTTCACAGTCATGTATGCTAGTGATCTATGAAAATTAATTAAGTTTTGGCTCTGTGCAGCGGCCTGGGTTGAACCAGGATCAGCTGAGGTCAGAGCAGATCTCACTTGGACCTTAAATTTGCCATAGCTAGAGCTGGAAACCGATTTTGTCCCAGACGGCCAGACCTAAACCCAGCCTTGGGCCAACAAAGACCTACTTCCACTAAACCCCCATTTAATCCATAATGGCCATGGAAACCGAATTTGTCCCAGACCACCTACAACCACACCTTGGGCCAACGAAGGCGCACTTCCAATAATCCCCTCAGTTAACCCTAATGTTTTATATATTGGCCATTATAACATGAGCAACAGCTAGTATAACAATGGAGGAGGCCTTCCACCACATTATGCCTACATGATAAATACATAAATAACGACTTCTACTAAGATGGCATTACACTGAAAGAACTCGCGAGTAATTAGCTGTTAGTCAATTCTAAATATTATGGCCATTATTCTGCTATTTTAAGTAGTTGGAATGGGTTGGTTAGCAGGGGATTTTGGCATCGATGTGAGTTCTGGCAGTTTTATCGTTTTCACTTTGAGAACAAATGAATTCGACGGCAGGTAGAATCATAGTGCTGGGCCTGACAGCGTGATGTTTGCTGATAGTATAGTTAGGATGATTACGAGGGTGGGATTTTTGACATTTTAGACTTCTAGACCCATTTATACGAGAGCTATTTTTGAGTACAAATGGGTTGTAATGATGATCAAATGCACATGATTATTTACAGATTGAAAATATTAACAGTTGGAATACATCTTCACTTTGTTAATCTAGAGGCCTAATTGAAAAGGTTACAATTCTCTAGTTATCAGAACTTTCCATCCAAATAGACCTCTCCATGGGATTCTATTGCAACTTACACAGGATCATCAGATTGCTAAGAGTATTACCGTACAATGCAGAGGTCCTATATTTGCATGTCTTTCATCCATAGCTTTAATTATCGTGCCGAGGAAGTTCCTTGTAGCAAAATCAGTTGAGCATATATATATCAAGAATAGCTGGTGTTCCTTTGCTAACCGGAGAACTTCAAGTCATGGTTTGTCATTAACAATATCTTTATTTGCCATAAAATTAGAGCTAGTGAAGCAGGAAAATGGTTTACTTCATGGAAATTTACCTAGCTTGCCCAAGGAGGTGCTTCTAGCTTCCTGCTTATCTTGCATGGCATGGTGAAGGAGATTCGGCCTCATGATTCGGCCTATTTATTATTTAAAGAAGAGCGCTTGCCATTTCATTGATTAGTTCAGATGTCCAGAGGTTCTTGGTGCGACATCCTTTTCATTTTATATATTTTAATCTTTTTGGAAAGGAGGCAAAGGTACCACCTAGTATAAAAAGCACTTTAATAATAATGGTTTTTCACCTTGTCAGAATATTATTTGCTGGAATCTTCTGCCAGGCTTGTGGCATAACGCGAACTTCTAGTTACTACCAAGTGAAAATTCCATGTAAAAATCAATTTGTATTTAGCCACATGCTATGCAAAGTCATGCATAGGGGGATAGAAAAATGTTCTAGTGGCATAGCAGTTTTAGTACGTGCCAGAATATATATGCTAGGGAACATGGCTTGTTTGCACCATCAACTATTTCTATCATAGTGCGGATGTAGAATGACAAGATTGGTTCAATTCACGAGGTGTTGGATAAGTCATAATTTATCATTATAATATTATTTTAACACGAGGAAAAAAGTGTCGAATAAAAATTTTAAATTTAAAGTTTAATCACGATATTATCCATTGTGACAGGATTTTTTTATCTTTTTTTGCTGAGACGAAAATATTCATGTAACTCTAATAGGAATACAATTAAAAAAATAAAAAAATAAAAAAATTTACAAAAGATCCAAAGGATGTCTCCCGTATCAGGCATATAGTCCCCTAAACCTCCCACTTTATCAATATAAAGTATCTCTTGGACAAGTCACAAGGAATCAAGCATCTTGCCAAAAAAATATCCATCATACTTTATTGCATGAAAAAGTTGTCTTCGACACACTTTACAAGCCAGGATCATATGAAGATATTGACCTAGTATAAAAAGTCCCATCCTATCTCCATGATTTGGATTGAATGAATGAACATCTTAGATGCTTTTGCTAATGCTGTCGTCCTAATTGCAGAAGACTTTTTTTTTGGCTTAGTGCAGGTATTACATAAAAAGCTAAAAAAGTTACACCATTTCAATAGTAATTTTATAAGAATATTTAATTTTCCACAAGATCATACTTCAATCTCATATGTTGTTTGTCTTTTTATGCTGATATTATTTTCGTAGATGAGTGAGGTGTGAATTGTAATTGACATGAAAAAGACTTGAGAATCTTAAAGAAATAGCTAGAATTGCAGATGAAACCACATGAAAAATTATGGAGGAGTCTCATTTACCGCATTTCTTTTATTTGATAAGAAATCAGCATGGCTTGGCGATAGCAGGTGATATATGGATTTGATGGTCAAAAAAGCTCAGGCTTCAAATGGGTTGAAGTCTCACCAAACAGGAGGAAAAAAAAAAAAAAAGTAAGGTTGAAGCAAAGCAAACAGAGTTACACTGCTTCAGAAGAAGAAAAAAAAATTCATCAGATTTGTACTGAAGAAATAATCAGATAATTTTTAATGATCATCTTTAAACTTGACAAACTATCGCAACGAATAGATATTGATCTGGTACAAGAATCTTCGCATCCCTTTAAATTGATCACTTGATGAACCCTAAACCAGCTTTGCTCATTTCTCTAACAACCAGCTATTATTTTAAACAATCGTTTCTTGTGGGTATTCGCCTTTTTCCCGAGGAGAATGGTCATTCGCCGAGTGCTTTTGGCCTCACGAAGCACGATAAGTTGGGTCTACGACTTGCACCGCACATGGCGGTCCCCCATCATTATTGCGCAGAAAAGTTAGGCCATGGACTTGACGGCCCCAGAGGTGGCCAACCGGACCTCCAAAGGTAGAGTTTAATGGAGACGGCAACGATCGCATACGTACTGGGTCGGTTAATATTTATATCTATTTATAATTAAAATTTAATATTAATTTATTTATATTTGTTTTAATTAATTAAATTGAATTAAATAAAATACAGATTAAATTGGATTGGGTAGATAAAAATATATCAAATCAAATAAAAATTTATCATGTAAATATTATAAAATAATTATAATTTTAAAAAATAATTTAGATAAAGATGACATTGGTTCGGACTCATGATGAGGCATTTCATTATCATGCCCGATTGGAATATATTTAAAATTTCTTTTGAAATTCATATTCAGATCTTCATCAGATCGACCGTATATACAATCTGTTGATACCGAAAAGGTCGCCCTTGGACGCATTCAGAACGGTCAAATCCCTGCCACGTAACGTCAATTTGCGGATGGAAAGCTGTACCAAATCGTCCAAAATGTCCTGCGTTCTTTCTGTTTGATGGATGAAATGCAGGCACGTGAAACCAGTCGGCACAGCCTAGTCATGACGCAGGCAGTGACATAATACTTCTCTCGTCCAGATCAAATAGATTTTCCCTTCTTTGTTATTCTTATGGCGTGATGACTACGAAAAGGTAAGTTAGCCAACCCAAATTTGTTTCATCAGCCACCTTTCTATGGTAACAATTTATTGCTATATACCTTGAACTAAAATTATAATAATTTTGAGTAATTTACAAGAATATCATCTTCATTTTAATTCAATTTCACATACTTCATTCAATTTTAAAAAATATAGAATTAATTCTTCAAATTTTTAAGAGATCAAAATGATTCTACCATTCACATTCCAACAAATGATGTTAGCTTATCATATGGATAGACGAAAATATACCTCATTCATATAGGACTGGTTATCGGTGAGGAAGAGATAGAGATGAAGAAAGCCACCATGGAGAGAGAGAGTGAGATCGTAGAAGTGGGCATGGAGAGAGAGGACGGCATCAAAGATCTTATGAATCGATGGGATTGGAAAAAAAAATAATAAGGAAGAGAAGAGGATGAGGAAGAAAGGAAGGAGAGATTGTCGGTAAGGAAGGAGCGAAGGTGGAAGAAGCCACCACAGAGGAGGGCTTATGAATAGGCTTAGAAGAGGAGGCAATGATGAGCAGGAGAAGAGGAGAGAAAGAAGGAAAGGAGAGGTCATCAATGAAGAACGGGCGAAGGATGTTGAGAAAGCTACCATAAAGAGAGAGGGCTTATGGGTGAGGTTAGAGGAAGAAACAATGAGGACGAGAAAGGAGGGAGAAAGGAGAGTAAGAGGAATGAGGAATTATCAGCAAGAAAGAGCAGAGGTAGAAAGAGCCTCCATAGAGAGAGTGGGTTCATAGGTGGGCTTAAAGGAGAATGGTACAAAGAAGAGAAAAGATAGTGAAAGAAAGGAGAGGGAAGGATGGTAGATTGCCAGTGAGATGAGATAGTGTTGACCCTATAATTAGTTTGATGATTATAAATATTGAGTAATTATAATACTAATCATATGTTTTAAGAGTAGATGTAAAATTTTAAATATTCATCATGAAAAAAAAATTTTGGAAGAAATTCTCTCAAGTTGTCCAACCAAAGCATTTCAAAGAATAGATTTTCTAATGTTTGATCAAGAGGAGTCAATTCCTGAGAGTGAAGAGTCGATTATGGTATGTTGGAATGTACTAACACAGTCAGTAAGTCGATTCGTAAACAGCAAGAGTTGACTCTCTAACAAAAGATAAAAAACTGCATTTTCAAGATTCCTACAAAAACTGACTCATGGATTCTGTGAGTCGACTCGTTTGGCAGTTAGAGTCAATACGTGAAGACTGTGAGATGACTCATGGCACGGGACTGCACTAACTGTTAGTTTTTTGCACTACTTCAATAGCTAGTTTTTTGTTCCAACGACTATTCCGACTCTTCTAACCGTCAAAACTCATTCTCCAATCTCTTTCAAGTTGAATTAAAAGCTAGAAAATCAATTAAGAAGTAAGAGGAAAGAATTGAAAAGAAAAATCCATCAATTTGTAAGAGCTATATTAAATATCTTTGAGAAAAAAAAAGAAGAATTTTTATATGTAGAGTTTAGTAAGCTTTCAAGAACAATCTTCTCCATCATCAACAACATCCTTCCAAGTATCAAAAAAAAGAAGCCAAGCATCAAAAGAGCAACTCTTCATCAATTTTCTTCATGCTTCAAAGAGTTTAATTTCTATTTTCATTTGTGCTAAAATTTCATACCTTGTATTCTTATTTTCTTTACAAATTTTTTTAAAGAAAAAAACTGGGGGTTTAAGCTCGTTCAAGTTCAGAATTAGAAATTATAGATTCTGATTAGTGAACCTATAAAATCAATTGGATTGATTGTGAATCCAAAAAATAGTCGATATATAGGTTATGGTTAGTGATCCTGAAAAATCAACTAAGTTTATTTATAATTTTGAATAAATAAATATATTATAATCGTGTTGATTATAGTAAAATTCTTAAGGAGAACTTGAAAAGTAGATGTAGGTACAGAATTGTACTAAATCACTATAAAATTATCTTATTTGCATTATGCATTTTGCTCACTTGCTTTACTTACCTTATATTATTCTAATTCTTGTATAGTTTTACTTAGTTTTAATTCCACTATTAGACATTGTTTATAATTTATAAGTACTTAAATTAGTTTAATTTGAAGTATATAATTGTTTAGATATTGATTTAGTTAAAATTTTTAGAGAACTCAATTCATCTCTTTCTTGGGTTGCTATCCTTTTGGACAGCAAACAGAAATGAAGGGAGCCATCGTGGAAGGACAAAGCTCATGGGTAGATTTAGAGAAGGAGGATGAAAGAAAAATGAGTGAGAAGGAAGAAAAATAGTATCGTTGGCGAGCCCAAAGGGAGCAGGTAGAGGGAAAGGCCCAAGACCAGATTTAGAGGAGGAGGGGTGAGAAGAAAGAGAGGAGTGAAAAGAGGGATATCAGTGATGAAGGAAGAGAAGAGCAATCAGAGAGGAGGAAGGAGGGAGGAAGTCGGGATAAGAGTAATTTGGTCATTTTATAAAATAATGATATCATATAATGGTTACATTATATCATTTTATTAATGAAATAATAATAGTATAATTTTGAAATATTTTAAAAATTTGAGGAATTAGTTTGATGCTTTTCATCATTAAAAGTATAAATGAAATTGAACTAAAGTTGATGAACATATTTTTATAATTTATTTTATAATTTTTATTATAAAATTATAGTTGGATCTTATGAGATAATATATATGTGTCCCTTTTCGCTAGCAACCTAGTTGCGTACAATGCAAATTATAAGAGGATTTTAAAAATTCAGCATTCCAAAAAATAAATTTTTATATAAACATCACTAAATAATGATAAAAATAAATTAACAATGTAATATAAATTATGAATATAAAATAAAAGCTCCTTTAATGGATGGATGTATCACACCAATTATTGATATATTTAGAATTAAATTTCAATAAAAATTTATTCATACCATCATCATGTTGTCAAGAAAATGAATAATTAATGACATCTTATATTCTACAATCCCTATTAAGAGTTTTAACAATGTACATAGAAGCCAAGTTTGTTTGGCTCTAATTTGGCCTACATAGATTATAAATAGTTGTAGTAGATTCCTTGTATCAGGACATACAGAATATTAGAATCTATATAATAATAGTAAAACGATACAGAGGTATTAAGGATAGCATTTCATATTGATACATAAGATTATATGATAATCTCCCGCAACGTCACGTGTCAAGTTTTATTTTTTATTTTTATATTTTAATAAAAAAAAGTATAATAGTATGATAAAAATTAAAAATATTTTAAATTATTATAACTTAATTTTATTCTAAAAAAGAGTAGAAAATAAGAAGCAGATAGAGTCGCGATCATCAAAAGCTAGAATCCTTTGCCCTTCTCCTATCCCGCCGACAATACCGCCTTCGAAGCTTGTGTTCTCCATCTACCCTATTAAAAAATTGAATCTTGATGATGCTGACCATGGTGAAAAGGTGGAGAAAATTCCTCGGAAGCAAACGAAACAATTATCTGGATCTGACTCCATGGTGTCCAAGTCTCTATCAGAAGATGCCAATGACATTTTCAAAAAGATGAAGATGGGGCTTATCCCTAATACAATTGTCGTGCTTAATGAACTCTACAAAGATGGATTGATTCAAGAAGCAATGAAGTTATTCGGATTAATGTGTAAGAAGGAAATAATCCCTGAGGTTGTGATTTACATGGAGATTGTGGAAGGCTTCTATAAGGCAGCAAAGTTTGATGATGCAAAGAAGATTTTTAAAAAGATGCAGAAAATGGAATATGCCTACTGCTTTTAGTTAGGCAATTCTGATTCAGGACTTGTATGAAGGAAAAAAATTGAAGATTCTGTTGAGTACTGCATGGAGATATTGGATGCTGGGTATTTACCAAATACAGCAATCTTCATCGATTTGGGAGGCCATCTTTGGAAAAAAGAACTCTTAGAGATATTTTTGATCTCATTATGGGATTAATTGATGGGAAATTAATTGGTGAGAATAATTTTAATATAAATATTATCATTACTATCAATTAAATCCTGACAACATAGGGGGGTAAATGCTAGTTTTCTATGATAAAAATTCTTTCAAGTTGTTTAACAGACTATCCTACATTGACCGAGTTGGACAAATCGACCAACTTTACCTTCTTTTTGAATGAGCATCCCGCCAACTCTAATCGGTGAGAGTGAGAAGTTGGGCCTTCGACGCACATCCAAAGCCGAACCACGTCATCTAGATGTCTGCTTCCGAGGCCATTACCCCATGTTCTTTTTTTAAAAAAAATTGACCTTTCTTTCTGTCTTCATCTACTAGCTATAATCATAGGGGCACCAGAGAATAAAATATGGATGATCATCAATTAACGGACCATTTGTAAATTATAAATTAGACAGACAAACATCTTTTGAGGATAATTTTAGAGAGGTTCTAATTATCCATAGGTTCTTTAAGTGTCCACAAGAATATGGGACCGTGGGAGTGACGCTGGTTAAAGAGGTTAGTTAGCCTGGGTTGTGTTGCCCCAGCCATCTGTAATTTTCTAAACAAATATCCGGCACCGACAGTCTGAGTAAATTCTGAAAAATATGGGAATATTGAAGGTCAGGTATGTTATGTTTTCCAACACCAATGTTGTAGAGATATAGCTTGCATCCGTAGGCAAACCATATTACTGGATGGATGACTCTAAAAGAAAAAGAAAGGTGGGGGGCAGGCAAACCATATTTCCAGGCGGATGATTCTAAAAGGAAGGTGTAGGGGGAAGGGACAAACAAAGCTAGAAAGAAACCTATTTATAAAGGGTTGCAGATGGATTGATGCATTCCATGATTTGAAAACATGCTTTAACAAGAGAATGTTTAGATTAATGCCTTCAATATGCGACCGGATGGGCTATTATCTCTGTCCTTCTCATATCTGTCTTAAAAGAGAGTGAGGTAGGAAAAGTTGAACAAACAGGTTGGATGGATCGGATCGGATAAAATTAAAAATATATTTTATTCGTATACAATCAATTTTTATCTTAAAAATATATATAGATCAGGTTCAAAATAATTTATTTTATCCATGTCTGCTTCAAATTTATTATAAATTGGATAAACCTATCCTATCCGAATTGGATTTGGGTTGTACATCTGAAATATGTAAACCACAAACATGTGATTAGACCAGGTATATAGTCTATTCTGACTGCCTAGTCATATGACTCATACGGCGCAAGAAGAAAATATTCATGTAAACAAAAGCGAACTAATGGATTTGTGCTGCTCTGCAGCTCCTTGCAATTGAAGACTTCGTATTAAATTTTTTCATGTCAGCTATGATCATGTTCTACGACTCAACCTTGTGTGAGTGCCTTACTCCCTCACAGTATTCCAAATGCAACTTTTATGCCTGGAAATCCGTGATTATGGTCAAGCATCCGAACATCCTTTAGAACGAATCTATTAGTAATGATTTGGCGACACCCAATGAGATTTTTTCTTTGCTTGGACCCATAATGGTGGGTCCTTCCGCTTTTTATTGCAGAGAAAAGGTGTGGATCTCGAAGGATAAAGGCCGGACCACATGTCTGCAACGACGTGCGTCGAAGGACATGAATGCCGAGGGCCCATGTTTACCGGTTACCGGATGGCTTTCCATCTGCGACCATCATATATGTTCTTCCCATAGGGAAGTCTTGCTTGTTATTTTCCAAAAAGGTATTGATTTAATGAAATCACATGATAAATTTTTATATTCAAAATTATAGTTTCAATAAATGTTTCTCTCCGCAATTTCAAACCAATGAGCACAATATTCTAGTATCAGTGCTTCCAAGGGAAATGGATGGGTGTCACCATGGTCAGATTTTTGTACTGCTTAATAATTAATAAAAATTGTTCTAACATAACATGTTGTTGTCTTTCTCATGCGGTCTTCATCGCTATTTATAGCGTCCCAAGGGACAAGATGGCCACCACCGCTATCATCATTTTCCCCTCCCTCTCCTTCCTGCGTCTCCATAGTTTTAGAAGCCATGAACGCAAAGATCCTTGGGAGTGGCGGGCTAACTCTGGTGCTTGGGCATGGGTATGGAAGCAGCCAATCTGTTTGGGATTACGTCCTACCGACCTGATCAAAAGGTATCGAGTTGTGGTGTTCGATTGGAGCTTCTCGAGCTCCATCGAACCCCCGATTGACTTCGATACCTCGAGGTATTCTTCTTACGGTGCCTTCTCCGAGGACCTCATCTCTCTCATGGATGACATGAACTTAAGAGAAGTAATATTCGTGGGACACTCCATGGCCGGCATGATCGGATGCATCGCGGCCATTGAGAGGCCTGACCTCTTCAGTCACCTCGTACTCGTTGGAGCATCTCCAAGGTGAAGTATTTCTTGAACATACTTCTATTTGTTTCCTCTTTATCTCATTTTTATGAATTGCTCAGATTATTTTCTTTTGAAAAAAATGCTCGCACCATTTAAATTATTCGGGTGTATGGATATCTTTCTTTCCCTGGAGAGGGGTATGGATTGTATCTTTGGTGGTTAGGATTGATAGGGTTTTTTTTTTTTGGCCTCACACGATGAATCTATTGGGTCGTGTTTTGCACAGCTTTCAAAATCCAACGTCTGTTTCATGGCCTATAATAATAGATGAAAGAGAGAGATTTGGGTACTTTGAAAGTTATGCAAAAATAATTCAATGATTTATATTGTGAAAAAAGATCAATCAAAAACACAATCCAAACTCTATGGAAAGACACGGAGGGACTGTATATATACAAAAAGTTTGGCTGACGCTATATGATTTATGTCTCACACATGGTCGCATGCCGCACATTGTGCCCTTAAAATGCATGAAACTTGCATCTTGAGGTATGATATGCAGCCTATTCCACATCTGTGAGATGGTCAAATTGTCCATCGGCCATCACATCTAACATATTTTAGGTTACTGCAATGTATATATTCGCATATTAAGTAAAGGAGATAAAATAAATTTTCGGTTCTTTCATCGTTATTGCTTCACCATTGGATATAATTAAATATTTTTTTATTAATTAAGAACAAATATTTTCTATTGCCATTTTATTTTCCCATATAATTTTTAGCATGGATGCTGGGATTATTATTTGATTGTTATCAAAAAGGTATTACTATTTGATTTTATTAAAAAAATGCAGAAGTACCTTAGCAAAACCTTAAATATTTTTATCTAGATACATGGTGGTTCATTTCTCTGGAAAAAAAATAGATCTTGGAGCACTCAATCATCCGTGAACAGATGGTGGCTGTCAAAATCTTATAAAATATGGTGTGGTTGTGAAAGATAGGTCCCAACGGAAGAATGGATGAAAATGGCACTCCACATTGTCATAGCTTGTCATGTTGCAAGGATTTTAGCTTTTTTTTTTGATAAAATGGATAAATTAACTAATTAAGATGAATATGCATATATACATAAAATTAAAAAATAAATATTTAAAATTGATACGGAAATATGTTGAAGAATCCTATAGTGTATATCTAATGCCATTAGCTACATAATTTGCCATCAGCATTATTAGCTTTTTGATAGATATGTGAGATTTTGATAAAAAATAAAGCACACACCATTAACCAGCAATTATATAGTAGAAGGTGGATACTAGCATCAATAGACGGTAGAGCTAATAGTCATCGAATAATGGCCAAGAAATCTCCTTCTAAGTAAATGTGAGAAGCACTCAACCTTTGTATAGTATAAGTCAATTTTCCCATGCAGCTCATAATTCCACCAATGAAATGGTAGTATCGAAAATTTTAACACCTCCGACAGCAATATAGATTCCATTAGCACCCTTAAAACAAATTTATCCTACCAATAGCTTCTCTTACTTGTATACTGCCATCAAAATTAATCTTGATATAGCTAGGGGTGATGACTCCAAAAAAAATAAGATAAATAAAAGATGCAGAAGCTGCATTTGAAAAGCTACAAATTTTTCTTATATAATAGGTCTCTCTAAAGTCGATATATGGACAAATTTCTTGGCTAGAGTGAAAGCTTTTAAAAAAGTTATCCTTGCACTCTACTTAATATCTTTGAAAAAAATGATTACTCCCGGATAGCCAGATTTGATAAGCAATATAATACATTAACACCACTTCAAATCTACTATCTTTACTAGAGGACGTCTCTCTAATAAGCTAAATAAAATAATCCGGAGGTATAGCCAAAAGAACAGTAAAATCTTGAAATAAGGCTAGTTTCCGAACTCGAGCTACCAATTTACACTGAATTAGAACATGAGCTATGGACTTCTCAACATCTGGATATATATATCAATCACAATGGCTCTATATGTGAAGTCCTCTATATGTATAAGGATCTTATCATTATTGATTATTCTATCTAGTGTGACAATAACACCTCTTCCTTAGGGTTTGTTTGGATAAATGGGTTGAAAATTCAATTATATTTGTGGATTAGATCAATAAAATAGTTAGCTAATAGACTTATAAGCTAGACTATTCCACTCAAAAATCCATCTTAGATAGTTATAGACGTGGGCCTAGACCGATCTGTAAATGTTTTATCGGTCTAATCCACGAATTCAATAAGATTTCCAGCTTATGCATCCAAGCAGGCTCTTAATAATCTTAGGTTGGCCTCTTCTGAACATGTTTTATATTTTAGTAGAACATGGACCTCTATTGCAGGGTTGTGGGAGCACTTAATATCTTGGGCCTTGGGTCTATATAATTCACCATTTTTTATATTTTATTTTTTTTAAACTGGATAATGTTTTTCATGTCCCAGTCCGACCCTTATTTTCTTATATTTTTTTAAAAAATCAATAAAGTCCAACAATTTAGCTTTGGTACAAAGTCAAAAATGTGATCAATGACCAGGCTTCTACAACCAAATGTAGACCTAGTCCTTGTTTGTCATGGATCTTTATAGCTCTTAATAGCTGTCACGCAAATTTGGATGGTGGAGATGGATAAATGTCCAACGGGATGTATTTCCTTGGGTGCGAAACATGGCACATCATTATGCGATGTAAATCAGCTTCCCGTCTTCTTAATGGGACGACAGCTGTACAATCCATTGCCGTGCAAAATATGCAGAGAAATTAAACCAACCAAATACCGATTGGGCCCAACCGCTAGTGTCACAGAAGGCCTGTAGTCCAATTCTATTTTTTTTTTCCCTCTCAAAATGGTTAACCACCGCTTGTATCATTTCGCATCCCACACAGAACGAGGGAACTCAAACCTAACCCAGAGGGACCAAACACCAAGGTCGTCAAACCCAAGCAGAGACCCGCTGGTTCAAGCATATGGGTCTTCCCATCCATAGCCCAAGTCAGGCTGAGTCCATGTGCCACCAAATTAGACCCTCTCCGACCCAGGCAAAAGTTGACGGGCCTGATCCATAACCACATCTGCCAGTTTGCTTACACCTTCCAACTATTTGATCATGTCATTCTTCTACTTGCAGGTACTTAAACGAAGAAGGATACGAAGGAGGTATGAAGAGGTCAGAAGTTGATGAAATACTCTCTGCCATGGAATCCAATTTCCAGACATGGGCTCAAAGCTTCGC
Organism: Elaeis oleifera; assembly: GCA_000441515.1. Taxonomy (NCBI): domain Eukaryota; kingdom Viridiplantae; phylum Streptophyta; class Magnoliopsida; order Arecales; family Arecaceae; genus Elaeis; species Elaeis oleifera. The sequence continues at coordinate 473,450 of KE504910.1, forward strand.
CCCTCCCCTCATTGGAGTAGATCATCCCGACTCCATTGAAAATTTATGCAGGATCTCCTGAGGATGAGACCTGAGATAGCACTGTCTGTGGGGAAAATGGTCTTCATGAGTGATTTCAGGGATGTCCTTGAGAAGGTAGAGCTTCCATGCACCATCGTTCAGTGCACCGATGACATTGTAGTCCCAATGAGTGTGGCACATTACATGCAGAGCAAGATAAAGGGCAGGGTCTCCTTGGAGATAATTAAGTCTGGGCATTGCCCTCTGCTAACTGCTCCCCAGCTGCTCATCGATATCCTTGATCGAGTCCTTATCTCAGGCAACTGACTGTGGAGTACAAGATGGTGAGGGTGCTATGTGCTTGGTCACTAATTAAATTACACGTATATTCGATATATATTATACTTGGTTTAGAGTGATCGTGTGTTCTGTAACGTAGTCTTGCCTCATCACCAAGTACTTTATGGACAGATTTAGTATGAAAGATGGCGAGAGAGCGGACATTATGTTTACTCGGAGGTGAATTTCTTGTGTCAATTTAATTGCAGAATAACAATGGCATGTTATACGCCTGAATATTGGTGAAGCAAGAGATCTGTAGAACGTTGAGAAATTAACATAGTGCTCAAACAGGCTTGCTGACAACTAGTGCTCAAAAGAGAAGCTTTTCAAAACCAAGCAGAGATCAAGATGTGTATTGGAAGAAGCAAAGTGGATGGTGATTGTTGCGGCCAATCTTCTCGTCGCCTGATCGTAGGGAACGAGCACCTGCAAGAAAATCCACTCAGACCGGAGGGGCCTCCGACGGAGACCCTCCGACGGTCAAGTCAGAGAGGAGACTAGGCAACAGTAAAGAGGAAAATCAGAGAGCTCAGCGATGGGGAGAGCTTTCGAGGGCTCGAGAGAGCTTACCAGAGCTGTTGTCTTACCCTTTTTATAGTGAGAGGCGGCATGGTCCCGCCGTCCGTGATGTTGACAACTGTAGAGCCGTCAAATCATCTTGGGCCGTCACATCGCTGGGGGTTGCCATGTTGTCGATGGGTTGACAGGTCCTAGGAATTAATTGGTGTCCTTGGTTGGACAATTCTCCAGGTCCCTGGCAGGACAAGGCCCCCTGGCGGTCGTACGCCGTGTCTTTGATAGGACTGCAGCCCATGCCGTTCGTTCGGCAGTCGTGGAGGGCTGGCCGACTGTGTGTCGGGACTTGACCGTCGGATAGTGACTTCAGAGTGTGGCCGGCGTCCGGAGGGTCCGTAGAAGTCGGGTGTCAGCCGCTTGCCCCGACGGGAATCGGCGTTATCCCACCCGACATAGAGTCGGCTTTCGGACGGTCGGAGTCGGTGTCGGCCAGTCGGGCCGACACGCCCAGGCCGGCCATTGCCGACGGTTGCTGTCGGCGTCGCTCGTTATCAGTCGGGCGGAGTCGGTCGATCCATCTCGGGGATGGGCCTGTGTCGGGATCCGTAGAGGAGTCGGCGCCGGTCGGTGTCAGAGAGCCGGCATTGGTGAGTCGGTGTCGGGATCCGTTGGTGAGTCGGCATCATGATCAGACGGCGTCAGGGTCAGTCGGTATATCCCAACAGTTGCCCCCCACTCCCGAGCCCGATGTCACGTCGGTGTCAGGCGAATGGAGTGGATCTTTGCCGCGTCATGCCTTGATTTGCTGATCTCACCATCGATCGATCCGGACGAAAGTAGTGTCAGACGATCCGGTGTCGGACGATCCGGTGTCAGACCGTACGGTGTCAGACCGCATGATGTCGGACGATCCGGTGTCAGACGATTCGGTATTAGGCGCCTTTTAGGAAATGTAAACCGCCGTCAGGGGCACCGCTTGAGAGCGCGGACCGCCGTCAGGCGTCCCCTCGGAACGCGGAACGCCGCAGGCGAATTAACTCTGGGACGCGGCGCTCTCGCCACGTGTCGGCGTGCTGTTGGGGAGGAGTCGCTCGTGCGGATGGTGGCCACGTGGCGCGATCTGGGACGGGTGCGTCGAACAGTCGGCCGAGCGAGGGCCCAGAGGTTGCCACGTGTCGCCCATCCGGGAGGTCCTCGTCGAGCGCGCTCTCATCCCAGCCGTCGAGGAGTTCTATAAATAGAAGGTCGTCCGCATCCAAAACTTCACTTTTCCTGCTCTG
>KE504910.1:502153-517153 GCA_000441515.1 Elaeis oleifera
GGGGGGGGTGTGTGAAACAACTAAATCTGTATTTGAAATTCTTGAATAAATAATGTATTACTTTTGACATTGATAACACGTCCTCACCACCAGCCTTCTTTTGCAGCAAATCAGATACAATTGCCTGCGGCAGTTTCAAATGACATTGATTTCTAGTGAACAAAAACAAACTAATTGTTTATTTGAAATTCTTATAATGCATTGGTTGTGACATTCATAACATGTCCACGCCTCTGGGCTCTGGCCATATTTTCCAGCAGTAAAACAGCCTTAAGCTAACCCTCCAATTGCATTATGTTTATGCATGCATACAAGCACACTAAACCAGAATACAATTGACATTTTCGGGTACAATACAGATTTAAGGATGTTAACATTCAAACTCATGATGCTAACATTCGAAATCATGCCTCCAGCCCTGCAGAATTCTGAACAAAGTGTCTGACTTCTTGCTGCAGAATTCAGAGGATGTAGCTGCTGACCGTCGGACGTTTTGACTGGCAAAAAGAATTATACTAAAGACAGCAAGAAAATGTTGCAATGGAAAAGGAACAGCTGGGGCAAAACATAAATCGCTGAAGGTATCAGGTGTCAGTGGAAATTTTGCAGTAAACTTTCAGTAACAAGGGTTACGGTAAATGATCAGCCAGGAGGTCAAGAAGACTCAGTAAAACCTCTACCGCCCTCCATCACAGAGCCCAGTATAGACATGAGTGCCCAAAAGGTCAGACTATCAGAATGAACACTTGATTGCACTCTTCTAGGATCCAGTGATCCATATGTTCACAGGCAACACCCTTTTCCTAATCTCACTCTATATAACCATTTCCAACATGTAAACCATATAAGATGTACTTCATGCTTCCAACCCACATGTATGGTGTACCATCAAGTAATAGTTATCAAACTGGACATTCATCTCACTACCCACATTTGCTAATTTAACGAGTTACAAACCATATAAACACACTCTCCTCGCCTATGCATGTGTCACCCCTCCCGTTTTCCCTTCTCTTTCAGAGTTAAATAATATCTACTTTCACCTTTTAGACGACAACACAACATAATATGTGCATCAGGCATTTCCCACATCGACCGACTTAGAAAAGCAAGAAGTGCCATAAAGAGAAAACACCCTCAACTTGAGCACTCAATAACAACAAAATATCAAGCGACTGAAAACACAGCTATTTGTTGATTATTTGAACAGGGATAAATGAAAGAAAGACACCCTGTTCCCTACTGCTGCAGCTACTTGGCAGATGAAGACTCGAGAAGCACTAGAATTGAGGTGGTTGGGTGGAGGTTGTGGGGAGAGGGGGGGGGGTGTTGTGGGTGGGAGAGCATTATTTTCAATTTTTCCATCACACTTAGCACTAAAACTTATCATCCAGCAATTCTGGCTGTTACATTCATAACATAATCATTGGAAATTTATGCAGTGTTCTCTAACATATCTCTTGCTTGCTTCATGCAAATTATGATTATGTTGTTATCTTTAACGTTCAAGTGGAGCAGTTCTTGAAACATATAAAAGTGCTATTGACCCTTTTCAGGATTCATTCTCAAGCCTGATAAACATGAGAAAATGAGCTAAATAATCAAGAACTCTTTCCAAGATGTTGCATAAGCACTAAAATAAACCTCACATACTTAATCACTTTTAAACTAATAATATATAATTTCTGACTATGTTCTCAGCAATCAAGTTGATTTTATTGTTGATAACTATATTGTTTTAAGATTTTTGATAATATATAGACTATCAGAATTTGACTTCCACATATATGATACTTACACAAGGAACATACACATGTATGGCAATCTTCTCAAACTACGCGGAAGATGATTTTAAAAGGAGAACTAAAGATATTCTTTTGGCACAGTTTGAAACTTGATGGCACAGGATGGAGTATATTAGTTATAAATGGTCATAAAATGGAATTTTATAATGTTAGTATAGTACATAGAACCAGGGATACAATATTAAAAGCAAAATAAATTTTCAGCATGGATCTTGAGAGAAAGTAAGGAAGATCGTTGTCAAGGAGCATTCTCTCTATGGCATAGTAAAAACTAGAGAACTTGCACAAGAATATAAAATCTTATATAACTGTGGTAGTAAAACCACAAATTACCTGATATTTGCTGGAACATAGACCGAACACTGACTTTCCATGGAACAACCTAAATACAAAGTATATTAGAGATGAGAAAGGAACTCAAGCTATGACTTTTGTCATGGTTTAAAGAAGTTTATTATGAGGGACCATATAGTATTGAGATTCTAAACCAGAATGGAGGTTATGCGATCTACTTACAATTGCAGATATCAGCATTAGCCACTAGAACAGCAAGATATGCTTTCCCTGCCATTCCAAACTTGAACATGCCCAAATGGCCCTACATATCACCACCTTCATTCATCAGATAAGAATTGAGCATCAAAAGTGAAAGAAACTTCCATCATGTGTATAATAATTCTGAGCCAAATGTACTATTGTTTGAGGACATTTTCCACAATAAGGCAGAAGTGAAGAGGGGAATTTCTGTACAAAAGATTAGCAACCAAAACAAAACTACACCATCTACTTAATGGAGTGATAGACCCCACCGTCTAATGACAATAACTACAGCAGAAAGCCAAAATGGTTCGCCGAAGCAGCTGAACCAAAAGCTCAAAAACATTTTATCCGACTCGGCACAGCCCCGATGCAAAAGTTCACTTGGAATCCATCGTCTATGACTAAAAGGTCCATTCTTGAAGGAGATACATAAGCCAATCTCCATGAAGAGTCTGTCCAGCAAAATGGTAGAACGTGTTAAAAATCAGGTGTGATATTCCTATGCTCAAAAAAGGCCCATGAATCTTTCCAATTTCACCAATCACCAATCAAATCTTTTCAGATGCTTTTATTGCCTCTGCAGTCATAACTGCAGCCAAAGCTCTGCGAAGTGCAACATCAGCCCTGTGCAGCAGTCGCTCAGCTTTTTCTCTCTTAAGCTTGGCCATATTTAATGCATGCTGAGCTGCACCTGATGCATCCCGCAACCTGAATTCATCAATATCTGCTTGATGATTCTGATATCCATCACCCTGTGACTGCTTTGTGTTGGGCCAATCATGCATGTCAAGACCCCATTGGTAGAGTCCATTTCTCTTTGATTTTTGATTATATGAGAAAGGTGTTATTTGAGAATCCCTGGCAGATGGGAGCATGACCATCTTCTTAGAATTACTTTTGTTGAGCTTTGGGTGTGGAAATCTCTCTAAGCTATCATTTGTCAGGAGAGATTCTGTTCTTGAACTATCCCGTGGTGAGAAACTGGTTGGAGATGGAAACCAATGAAAAGAATCTGAAGATTCACAACTCGGGATAGCAAATAAGGTCCTCTCCTCTCCAACTAAAGGTCCATTCAATTTTCTGCCTGATACCACAAATAAACAAAAATACGTAACAAGGAGTTATAGACATTAGAAAAATGAGATAAATATAGAACACGATAAAAGACAAGATAAAGAAAATGTACCATGAGCATGGAAAGCATCCTGCTCTCTTGCAAAAGCATTATGGTGGCCTGTGAACATTAGTTTCTTATGAGACCTCTGCTTAGACCCTTTGTTAGGTACTTCCAAGCCTCGTGGCCTTAAACAGAAAGCAAACATGGGAGGTTTCTTGAGCAAACATGCCTTATCTTGACACCCATAAGATGAGCTGTGCATTTTGCTCATAGCTGATTCCCATTCTTTAATTGCTGTTGGTAAAGCTCCCATAATGCAGGCTGAACAAGCAAATGAATGAAATTTGTTAAGTTCATGCATGTTATTAAGGGAAGGGGAGGAGCTTAAAGAGCATCTTCTGCCTGGTCTTGCACAAAGAAAGTGTGTGTCGCTGCCAATCTGCGAGATGACACGTGGTGCTGACAACCAGAGGTATAATGTGTCCTAGCTTTCAGTAAGAAAAAAGAGAAAAAAGAAGCAAACTAAGGTCAATTGATGGAAATTCCAAGAAATTTAACTTGTATTGCCATGTAGGGACTTCCAAGTTCCAACCATTATGGCATTACATTTAAAGCCATCAATAAGTCATTATTGAATTAATGTTGCTTTAAGCTTGGCCGAGCCATTCTTCTTCTTCTTCTTCTTCTTGAAAGAAGTAAACTAGGAATGCTACCTTCTGGGTTCAAACCCAGAAACCCGCCCTGGTTGCCTTGGCGGTCAAACCACACATATTGCTATGCAACGACATTCAGAAACATTCCACAAAATGAATCTCCAAAAAACAATCAAAATATAGGATCTTCTGAATTACTGATCCTTTCACAGTGAGAACAAGTTCACACAGCCAAATGATCTTGCAATCCCGGCCCAGGTCTAGGATGGGGACATAGGCTCGTGATCAGCACCCCTGCCTGAGTTTGATGACCCATCAGGACCTTGCTTGTATGGTCAAGCAGAACTTTTTAAATAAACATATCTGCATGACACCTCTATGAAAATGCTAATACATCTTTAGTAAAGCACATCTTTTCCAATGTCAGTGCTTACCCTCTTTCTCATATGTCAATAGCCCTAGCATCCAAATATCCCATCCAAGGTTTTGCTATGCCGGTACTAGAACCTGGACTAGTTGCGGCGGTATACTACGCAACCATGCTGCTCCGTTCCAGGCCCGTAGCAACACAACAAAGCTAGCAAGGGAAGGGAAGACGGAGAGAGGAAGAGAGAAGAGGAAGGGGGAGCTTTCGAGCCCCCATCTCCTCTGGCACACGAGAACAGGGGTGGAGCCCCTATTTAAAATGAAACAAGAGTGGAACAGTGCCAATCCACCCCTAGTACAGCTCGAACAGTTTGGGCGGTACAACATTCTTGATCACATCTAAGCTAAGAAAAGGCCCAAAATCTTGAAGCCAAATCGAAGGCCCAATTTGACCTTGGGCAATGCAAATTATTGGCTAATATAGACCAAGTCCGAAGCAGATTCATCATGCATGAACAATGTAAAAAAACACGGGCCAAGCTTGGGATCATTGACGTAAGCAAAGGTCATGATCAATTGCAGCAGCATCAAGAGTGAGGGTACAATCAGCTGGACTGAACCCTTGTTGGCCCAATGGCAAACCCTAGTTATCTAATATACAACACAAGTAGAAAGAACCTAGAAAAGTACCTAAAATGGAGGAAAGCACTATATTACCTAAAATCTAACATGGACTAAAGAAGAAAGATACTAAAGCAAAATTATCATGCACACATGGTAAAAGATAATATATCAAGTTCATGATAAAAGGACAACCATAAGTAAATAGCATGATATAAATGCACGAAGGAAACCAGCAGAATACAAGTTTCACGATAATATAAACAAATAATTTGCCGAGTATCATAATAGAACTGCAACTGTAAATAAACTACAGCACATTCTAAATCCACAAAAGGAAGCAACACAACATCAGGTCAGAGAAGGTGACGGCACCACGAGAGATATTGGAGACAAAGGAATAGTCAATGTTCCAGCAACACTCAGTCAAACAGGTCTGTTGCCTTGCCTAATCGGCAAGATCCTTATATAAGATTCCTTGCGCAAGTATACAATAGCAATGGCACAGCTGAAAGTTTAAGCCTAAGTGCATCATAGATCCTAAAAAGCGCGATAATAGAATTTGGGTTGTATGAAACACATGTTAAAAAGAACATATCAGTGCACGATGGTTTTACACCAATTTCTTGAATTGACAAATGATCAAAACAAAGTATACATTCCAAAACATTCAGCAGACATGAAATTTCAAATGGCAAAAAGGGAAAAATAAATTAGGCATGGAACCTCCAACTATTAAGGACAATAAGGAAGCAAGATCCACATCAACCACTTAATGTGACAAATCAGATGATATCAGTCCCAAAAAATTAAAATGTTTCGTAGGTTAGAATCAGGTGAAAATTGTCTGAACAATGTAAAAGATAAGGGGGGAGGCTGAGTACCAAATCAATCAGTGAAACTGTTTTATACTATGGACAATAGCGGCTAGATGCTGTATGATATATAATTTGATAGAAATATTATTAAATATAATTTGACGGTGGAAACAAGAGAAGGCATCATTTTGCGGATCTGCTATGATAACAGTCAAACATGATTCAGAAGATCAAATTGGAAATAGAGCACATGTAAGCAGAAGCCACGTAGATAAAATCCTATGTCCCCTAGACAGCATCAAAGTTAGCACTTCAAAGCTTCTGAACAAAACAACATGCTGGCAGTCAACTCAGTCAGTCACTATGCTCAACTAAGACTTAATCCCAAACTAGCTGGAGTCCACTACATGAATCCTTTTCTTCCATTCTGTCCAGTTTAGGCAGTCGGTTAATATGTATGAATCAGTAAACAGATACTTTACCAACAGGAGAAAACATACATATTATGCTGTTATGACTACTTAATGAAATTAAACAAATTGCTAGAATTACTTGAAAGAAATTGTTGCAGACAAAAATATACAAGATAAATTAAGTTTCTCAACATTTGAATCAAATGTCTGTGAATTTAAGCATCCATTATAGGATCAGAAGAAGCAGATGAAATATCACCTGAAACTGCCGAATCAGAGGCATGCCTTTCTTCTGTCTCTTTTGACACCAGTGCTCATGAATCTCTTTAACAACACCTAGTGGACCAACATCAGCCATGAATTCCTCTATTTCATCACCTGTAAACTCATTACACTGTTGAGCATATGCAAATTTCTCAAACATGTCCATGACCCTTTCAAACAATCTTCCGTGATCTCAATCATTTTACCACCATTAGAATCGGAAGAATTTCTTGTTGTTGATATCCACTCCTCATCAGCACTATCCATGTCATATAACACATGAGCTGGATCCAGTGCCATGTCAATCTCTGTCCCATCTTGCCGAAAATATTTTGGTGGATTTCGAACAAAAGGCATGTCAGCAATGTTGTCATCACCATCTGCGATCAAGCGAACACCTGGGATAGGAATATTTTTAACAGAGGCAGCCCTAATGTTCCGATTGTAGCACTCTTCATGCATTTGTTTGAAAAAAGACCACTGGTTCCTGTCAGCAAATTCTAAGGTCCAATCCTTTCCTCCTTTCCACATCATAGCATGAGTGTAACGATTTGTTGTCCCAGGCTGCAGGAAGTGGTGTACCTTATGAAAATACTTGGTAATCCCTGAAAATTTTACACAAATCCTCCAATTCTGCTGATCATCTGACTCAAGTACAACCTGCGCTCCACATTCTCTCCGCCCTCTATCTGAAAGTGTAACAAGGACATTTGCATCACATGTCCGTGACTCCCAATAGCTCTGAGGATTTCCCAAGCAACCAGAAGACCTCTTTACATTATTGTTTTTATTTTTTATAGGTATGTGCTTTACGGTGATTGCTTGGGGTTTAAACCAAGTTCGCAGCCTCCAGAGGATAATGAATATGATACCTGTGTTCTAGGTTTCTTGGAGCCATTTTGCACAAAATCTTCTGGCCATAATTTTCATGGTGACCAAATGCACATGAAGCTGAAGAATGGCGATTGCGATGCCATATGCTTCTCGGAGCAGTTGGATTTGCACTATATATTGCATGCTCATTCATTTCCCAGACCAGATCAGATGCAGGCTCAGCAGCTTGTGTTCTCTTACCAAATGAATGCCCCTCCACCACTTCATCAAGCAGTTGAGCTTGGACATTGGTAGCATTCATAGAAGAATTGCACCCACCTTCAGACTTGTCTGGGGAAAAAGAATCTTCAGGATATGAAGAAGATGACTTATCAGCACCTTTCCATGACTCAATCTGACATTGTAGCCTTTCACGTACATTAACAGTCTCACCATAACTGCTGTTCTCCGTATCTCCATGACCTACCAAATTTTCGATCACTTTAACCTCAGTAACGAGGAGATCATGAGAGGATTTCATCCAGTTACCATCACTGCTAGCAGAGAGAGCATCTGTTTCTCGCCTTCCAGAACTGGCAGCAGCCTGGGCCAAAGAGGTTCCCAGGTTCTCATGTGTGACTTCAGAAACTTGATCAGAAGGTTCCTCAACGAAAGAGCAGCCATCAGCTGCCAATTGGTCATTATTACATGGATGTTCTTGTGAAGAAATTGTAGTGGCCTTCTGAGAGGAAACAGAGGCTGCATTGTTCTCAATCAGAAATTTGACATGAATGCTCAGTAAAAAGGAAGCTAGAGCAGGTAAGAAAAAGGTGCATTGGAGAGGACCACCACGTTTCTCATCAAGATAACAAACTGTAGGATTTGTATTCAAATAAATAATTTATTGGGGATAAGCCCCTGTAGAAGGTCTGAGAAATATCCTTCTGAGCAATCCTGCATACCAGAAACATACAGAAATTTACTTGACAGCCTATCAGAACTTACAAAATCAATACCCAAGGTATTGACATGACTACAGTTTTAGTTGACTTATAAAGGTATAAAAACTTTCATGAAAAGAACAGCATCTTTTCTAACAAAGAGAAGAATTTAACATGCATACGCATATAGATGCTAGAGATCATTTGAGAATAACAACTTCTCAAAACTCAAACGTAAATCTCCTTGCTCCCATAACACATCAACATATTGGCTGCATCACAAAAGAAGGTTCATAAACTTAAACTTTGTTCAGAAGTTCTATAACAAGCACTAAATCCAACGTTTCTTTTTTTCAAGAAAATGGCACCTTTCCCAGTCCGATCCCCAATAAGTTTCACTCTCTTGTAATTTTCTTTCTGGTTGGGGGGAGTTGAACTATGGAATAGAAATGAAAATGAGTGAGTCCCATTCTAGTTGTTTTGTTGGAGGGAGTCCTATTCCCATTCCAATTCCAGGGGGAATGGAAATGCCCAATCCCTCAAAACCTAATTTCTACTCTCCCCTAGTATTCAAATTCCATTCTGATTCTGGTCAAGAACCAACAAATCAGGTGATATGGCCATTCTAGTTCTCGGTCCAATCCATTCCAATTCCGATTCCAATTCCAGTCGTGAATCAAACACGCCACTCTAGTTTTTGGTGAACGGGACAAAACAATTATTGCTATCCAACAAACAACTGAATATGCTAATCTTTCTCTATTAAATGGAAGTTTATAGCATTAATTTTTCTATTACTAAAGAGAATGGAGACATGGTCATCCATCTGAGCAGTTTCTGATATGAAAGAATAAGAGATTAAGGTCATAACTATCCTTAACAGAAAGAAATTAATGTAGGTATTAGTTAAATGGCAGAGTATGTTTTGTCCAATTTACCAAAATGAAGTGCTAAGTATCTTTTTATAACTTAAAGGGACTGTTTTGGAATAGGATTGAGAAAGGGGGACTCAACATGCCAAAATCTCTCTCAGGGATGTCAAGCACCACAATCTTCTGATCTACTAAGAACGACAATAAGGTTTTCAGAGATGATGAAGCTTATTGTGTCATGTTAGTCATGCTACTTTTTTGGGCTAGGATTGTTTTGGGATGAATATTGTCATGCTAAATATCTTTTTATAATAGAAAGAGACTATTTTGGTAGAGGACTGGGAAAGGGGGGCTCACATGCCAAAATCTCTCATAGGAATGTCAGGCACCACAACAAGGTTTGCCGTACTAGTCGGTATATATACCATACCGGACATATTGGATCATATCAATATCAAATTGGTATGCTATCTCATACCATATCAACACTTGATATGCTGTCTCATACCATACTGAACTGCGCACCGACATCATAATAGAATGGTAGTAGTATGAGTCCAATACCGAGATAACAAACCTTACACCACAATCTTCTGATCTAGTAAAACAACAATAAGGTTTTTAGAGACGACAAAGGTTATTGAGGCAAGTTTGTCATGCCAGCTTATTGGGCATACTTCCTTAATTATGTAAAACCAGAATAATGTAGTTTATGTTAAAACCACAAGCATAATGCACATCGAAGTTTTATAGATCCCACAATTGGTTTTTACACTTAGCATGCTGGCTTCGCTCGATAACAGCTCTATTGACAGGTACAAAACATGTGAACTAGCACGAAGAACGAAACAGTACAAGAATATGAAATATGCTTGGAGATTTATAATATTTGATATCTGGTGTTTACTTTACACACATATAACTAGATGAAGCTCAATTTGAAGATTGGGCAACATTCAGTAATTCAAACTCATCCTGCAAAATCTAGGTATCCTATCCAGTGATATTTAGAAAATAAGAATTTTATAGCTAGAAATAGTCAAGCTTTATTGGTCGATGCTGATCAGAGATAATTCTACACTTTTGGAAACAAACTGCATAACCTACTAGCAAAAAGTATATGTAATTGTAAACTCGACATACGTAGTTGGCATATACACTCATAAAAGAACAGAAAATACATAATTATCAAGTATAATATGCTGTAATAGATACAACATGAAATACACCATACCATAAGTAATGGCCAGATTATCCCCAAATATTAAAACATGTCCATAAGTCCATTATTAATATGCTTTGGTACCATATCTGTTTCCCCAACTATGAATTCCTTATATCAGGAACAGCTTCGTTTTCAGCAAAACTACCAAATAAAGTGAAAATGTGTTTCCAGAGAAATATGCACCAATTCTCAGCAAAGCTTTCCATGAAGCCTAGCTGAAGGTCGATAAGCTAACAAAACAAAATATTTTCAACAATTTTGTCCTGTTTGAACAAAGCATAAACAATAGAAGACACTGACAAGTGTTGGAACATGCCAACCAAAGCTGTGCACAGTTTCAGCTGATGCCACCTGTTTCAGCAGATGCATATGGTCAATCCAACAGAATCAGTCAATTAAAACTTGTCTGGATCAAGATATTGCATTATCTATCATATACTAAAAGATAAAATTTCTAAGAGCTAGTGAATGGTGTGAATATTTCAGGATGCATTACAAATGCTTATCAGTAAACAAAGCAAAGTTAAAGGGAAAAAAAACAGAATACCTCAAGTGAAGCTGGATCCTTAAAATCGGAAGTGCAGACTATTTGATCACTTTTTCTTGGGAGGTTCTTGATGCTTGAATATGTGATCTCCGCTACAGGTAGCTCCTTCACTTTCATGCAATGCAGTTCGAGTTTATCTTCCAGGCATTTCCATTTCGATTTATTTAGCTTGAAGAAGCTGTATAAGATGATGAGAAGGTCCCCTCCTTGATCATGCAAGCCTGAAATCTTGAACCCAATTGAAGTGCAGGGCATTTCTAGCTCGATGAAGTTGCTTTGATCGGTATGTTGATAAAATGTCCTAATGATTACACAGAGTATAGATACTGCCCACTTTAAACACCCCTCAAACAAGAGAATCCTTAATCCTTGAGCATTATCAACAAAAATTAATTCCATATGAACCATTGGCCACACATGCATCAGTTTACCACACTGCATAAGAAAATGGGCTCGGCACAGCCAAAAGCTTTCAGCTCCAAATGCAAGCTCATGAATGTACTGAGTTGGTATCATCAGTTTCAATGCAACTTGTTTCACTTCTACTGATGTGCTGATTACATTCGGTCCTTCTATAACTGTTGCCCTGTTAGCAACAGAAGCAAGTATACTGATTGACTGGGTGGAACTACCACAAGCAAAGTCCTGCTCCAGCATATTGTTGCCCAAACGATCCTTTCTATAGCGAAAACGCTTCCTGAAATAGACATAAGATAACTTCCTATCTTCAAAGCCAGTTTTGCCCTTCAGCACCAGTGCTTCAGCAATGCCCTCGTCAGATGACCTCTTTGGCACATCAGATTTGGAAAATAATTTATTTGATCTCAAATCAGATGGACTCACAGCCATGTGTTTTTTCATCTCCAACGAAATGGATGGCTCAAAATCCTTTAGTGGATTAGCTCTACCCGGCTTCTTTATGATATTAGCTGGGGTTGACTTCAGTAGGCGATTTGACCGAGCCAGCCATGAGATAATGGGTTCCGACTCCATCAAGCTGCCTACACCACTGTCATCCATAGCATGTTTCACAAGTTGTCTACTCGTCGGTTTCCGTTCCAAGAATTCTCGGAATTAAACTTGCTTCTGACTTCACTAGGGAAAAGCAACAGCTTGAATCTCTCATTTTGAAGATTAATCCACTCTTCATCACGATCATCGTATTTGACATGGTGCAACTCTGTTATAGGATCATAATCCTTAACCAGGCCAAAATACCAACTCTTGTCCAGAGGCCAAAATACTTTAATTCTCTGCTTGACGATGCAATAGGGATCCGTATCCTTAGAGCAGACCTCATAGAAATGACGGCGCTTCCTGACAAAACTTTTACCATTGCGTTTCCTTGGGCGCAGCACCCTACCTGCAGCATCCACAGGAGAAGCTTCTATCACTGGATCCCTCAAATTCTGATGAAATGATTGCACTAATGATGACCTGGTTGCTGATTCTGTTGTAGGCACCATCCTATTCCTTGAGAATCCTGTACACCTTGGATCAAACCGAGATGAAAGCATTCTGGCAGCATTTGTTCCAGGTTCTCATCATCGTCATCCTGAAATCCCCAGAAATGGCTCATCATTGCCAATCAAAGGTGCTTCATTCTCAAGATTAGTCTCTTTGATCACTGTGGCTGCTGTTCTTCCTATTTTGGTCCTTTCTACTACTAACCTGAATGGAACTACCACTTCCACCTTCAATGTGAGGAACAGAACTACTTCTACTGGATCCATACTCCTTAAATTCATTAAGTTCCTCCTCTGCCTACCATTTGACACCTGAGACTGAGGAACTACAATGGTGGATGATTCATTGTTCCGAACTTCTGTACTACTGTTACCACGTTTGAGGTTACTCGTAGCACTCTTCAAGCTGACAAGATCTTCAGATTTTTCCACCTTGAGATGCCTCGCGGTCGCTTTGGAATAACTACACTATCAACCAACCCACTCGAGTTCCCTAAGTTCCCAACTTGCTGAGATCGGCGTTTTTCTTCTTCGATGATGCTACGGTAAGATCATTTCCCACGTGTCTTACCTTACCATTTGCAATTTCCAAACTGCCTGAAACACCACTTATGGTGCCCGCTTTCTCCGTCGTTCCAACAGCAAAAACAGACCCATCCTGCTTTGGTCTTGACGTTTTCAGATTGTTGCGGTGCCTCTTAATGGCAGGTCCTAAACTGCTCAGAGAGACCTCCTTTCTACTCCTTTTACTCCTTAATTCCTCTAGAACAGAACCACCATTATCATATGAGGAACTCCTTTTCCGCTTCAAAGCTTTAGCGATCTCTCTCGCCCCCAAAAGCTCCTTCTGAGCCCATAGTTTTCTATCAGAACCCGTTGGTTTCTTCACATAAATGCTGTGGAGATTAAAAGGTCTCGACTTCTTGGGAATATCGGGTACCACAGGTTTCTCGACGCTGAGTTCCATCAACAGACCCTCAATCCAAATGAAGGCAACCAAACCCCAATTTATCATCCATCATACATTAGGCGCCGATCGAAACCCTAATTCCGGATCTGACAACATCATTCCAACCACATGATCCCAAAACGCACAGAAATAGAACACTGAAAAGCAAGGATACCGATCAAAACCCATTTCCCGACCGATCTCCCAACAAAATCGAAGCGATCAAAGGAAAGGGGGAACCCACATACCTGAATCAAAAGCGCATATCTGGAACAAATTCTCCCACCGATCGGCTCCAGACTCTATGGGGAAACTGGTTGCCCGATCGTATCCGATCTCTCTTGCAAGGAAATCCTTCGATTTATACGACTTCCTCCGAGGTGATTCCCCAACCAACCCTAGATAGAAAACGACGAGCTAGGGTTTCTTCAATTTCAAGAGACCAAGGGTTTAGAAACCGAAAAATGGAAAACAGGGGAAATGAAAATACAACCAGCTCCCCCGAGGACCACGCCAGACCTGTACGTCCGATCTTGATCTGACGGCCCATACTTTCTCTTATGACAAATGAGCGCCGAATGGCATTGATGAGAGTCCCGATTTTTCGCGGCGACTTAAAAAAAAACGGACGGTTGAGATCGATTTCGTGGATGACGTCGACGGTTGTGATGCGAGAGAACGTTAGAGAGATTTGGGCGGGGTACGTGACGCGTCGTTACCAGCTGAAATTATTTACTGAAAGGCTCGTCGAAGCTTTACCTTTTCCGGTCGAATCTCGAAAGAAAGTTGCCTCTGTTTTTTAGAGTAAATTACCATTCGTGCCCTCCTTCCCCCTTTCAAGAAGCGTTAGGCACGGCCCTCCGATTTTAGAAACTTACCAAATTATTCGCCTTTCCCGGAGGGAGGGTTTGGTGTACAGTGTACCGTGATCCGGTGGACTCAGGCTAGGCTCTGAGCGGCCCGGGTCTGTTACTAATGGATCCGTAATCCGGATGTGGCATTTAGTGGCCGGACCTTAAAACGGTTGCTTGATGCGCTCCCATCACCATCACGTTGATGGACTTTTCTTGTTTTTAATTGGATTATTGTGAATTTGTGTTTTATCTCTCTGTATCACTGCTAGAGTTGCAAATAGATCGAATCGGATTGAATCATGAGTGACTCCAATCTGATTTAATTTTTTAGCGAATCAAATATTGAATCCAAATCTAGTCCAACAAAGATTGGATTGGGTCGAATCAAATCCATGATCAAATTTTTCAGATCGGATCCATGTATAATCTAATCCTGATCCATAAAATAGAATTCGATTCGAATTCGGACCTGGATCGATTCAGATCTGAGTTATAAATAATAAGATCAATAAGTATAAGATCTATAAACAAATCTTATTTGCACTATAAATTTTGATCTTAATATAGGAGACTATTAGAGCTCTCATATCCCACATTCTTCATCCAAGAACTTAAAAAGTCTAATATTTTTTTCATATTGTCCCTAACTTGGTTAATTCAAATTCAAATATTTAATAAATTTTAAAAGATAAAATTAAAATTAATAGACTGCCTTTTCAAAAACAACAGATATTAA
>KE504910.1:518376-545900 GCA_000441515.1 Elaeis oleifera
ATATATATATATATATATATATATATATATATATATATATATATGGGACGGAGACAGAATGGCAAGAGGCGGAAGAAGCGTACGTCGTTAATCAAATTGCGGACCTTTTCGCTTCCTTTCTCCGCCTCCTTTTTAAAGAAGCCGGAGAGGGTAGTTTCCCGAGTCTCTGTAGGTAGCCTATTGTCTATCTCCACCACCATGCGAGCCTTCTTCTCTCGCCTCGCCATCCCAAACCTTTCATTCTCTTTCTTTGCGATCCTCCGTTCCAAATCCAAATGCTTCTCACGGAACCCTAATTCGTTCCCGTTGATACCGGAAGAACGTCCGGCTATCCTCGTGCTTTCGCAGCCATGCCGGGCTCTGCAGAAGATTTCGTCAAGGGGCGCGTCTTCCCTAACGGCGTTGCCGTCATAACCCTCGATCGTCCCAAAGCCCTAAATTCGATGAATCTTGGTTCAGTTCTACCCCTTTCTTTCTCTAGACTTGCTTTATTGTCCAAGAATTTTATATGCATAGTTTGGTTTGAAATTTGGGTTGAAGATCTTCTGTTTTAGGAGTTCTTGAATTATAGACAAATACGAGGAACTGGGCTGCCTTCCTTGAACGAAAAGGAGGTGTGGGAAATCGGGTTCAAAATTAGACCCTGGCCAATGTTTTAAACGTCGTGTTCGCAGTGAAATGAGGTATCGTTTTGGAGCTCTTGGAGTTCCATAACGAAACAGCACGGGATGAACTATTGGAAGTGATCAGGGACAGGTCCCAAGTTATGTCTCAATTACTCTTGCAGTTCTTGTTTACTTTCTTCTTTTTTTAATAAAAGTATTATTATTACTACTTTAGAAAATAATTCGATCACAAAACCCTTGATACAGTGGACCTAAAGTACTTATACCTTCTTTTCTAATTTATTTCTTTCCAAGTTCTTCTTGATTTATTTGTTGTCTTGCGAATTCTTGAATACACGGAAGAATCCCATATGTAAAGGTCCTCTTTGAATCAAGGGTTTATGATCTCCTCTTGTACTAGTTCTAGATTTGATAGCAATTATGAAAAGCTAGGTCAAGCAAGAAAGTTGGAAAATCCGGGATTTGAACTAGGCTAGGCTTTTGGCTTCCCATGTTTTTTGTAAAAAGAGGCATCGTTTGGAGCCAAGGCAGTTGTGTGACACGATGTTAGCTGAACTGATAGAAGTTCTACACCTCATATTTGCAGCTGTTGAAATTGCAGTCACGTCCCAATCACTCTTGCGATTCTTCTTTATCTTATCTTTTTCTATAAAGCAAGTCAGGACTGATTAGATTTGGCTCACCTTTCCAGTTTAAAGGCCAAAAGATCAAATCAGCAGTAACACTCTGGATCCATAAATTCAAGTAACAAAATTTAGTTGTTGTCCAGTATCAGTTTTTGATCTGGCTTGTATGGAAGGGGAGACACCATGAGTGATTAAATGAATAACCAGTTATTTTGCATTCCTGTCTGTCTGTTTAAATTATATTTCAAGGAAATTGGAGGCTTGTTTATTAGATTACGAGTTTGGTCATTAATACCTGAATATTGGAGATTATGTTGGTTTAGACATTCACATGGTGGGTAGCTGGTATTCCTCCTAGAGGATGTCATCTTATATCAATTGTTGAGATCAAATTTGCTGCAATTTGGTGGTGATGGATGGATGCATCATTATTCATATATTTGCATGATTTTCTCTAGTGTGTACTTACGTAATCCTATTATATTTTCACTAATGCTGTTGACTAACAATAATACAATTATGCAGAGATGGACATAAAGTATAGGAGTTTTCTTGATCAATGGGAAACTAATCCGAGTGTTAAATGTGTTCTGGTAGAAAGCAGCTGTCCTCGTGCCTTTTCAGCAGGTAGCTTTTCTTTTGGATCACTTGCCTGTCATCACAGCTTAAATGTATTGGTATTTCAGGATTTTGTTCATGGTATATGATACCACACTGAACTGCCCAGTTCAGTCGGTGTCCAACTGCAGCAACCATGAATTGAGATGGTTCATGGTCTTGGTACGAAATGGGATCCAAACTGGTATGGACTGGTCCTTATCATGCCAAATACCCTGGAGTCGAACAGTTCCAGGTGGTTCAACATGCTAAGAGCTTGGTTCAGGCCTAAGTAACACCTCCTCACTAATTGAAGGAGAAGAGGTCACCACACCCTGTCCTCCCTCTATTTCACCCGTAAGCTATGTAAGAGAGGAGAAGGAGAGGAGAAGAGGAGAAAGAGATGGAGAAAATGGTAGGGTGAGCAAGGAGGTCAGATCCTTAGCTCGCTAAAGCATTTTCCTAGATTCTCTCCATTTTCTTTTTTAATCCCATAAATGGACAAAATTAAAAAATGGAAATTGTATGAAATTTTGTATTTTTGCATCGTTTTGTGATATGATCTAGATCTAAGTCAAATCTACATAATGTTGTAACTTTTTATTATTTGATATTTATTTATTTTTAAAAATATATTTTGGATAAAAATTAATAAACATGAAGATGTTAGATTTGAAAATTAGTATCATGATTGGAGTCTAGCATGCTATCTGTTATATATTTTTTGACAGCAATTTGATTAATTTTCTGTATAGTAATTGCTTCTCAATAAAAGCCTAACTTTGAAGTAAATCCTAAATTAACTAGGCTTTGAGGTGAAAATATATATGTGATCTCCAATGAGAGACTATTACAATCATGCTTAAAATTTAATTTTGAGATTTTTTTATTTTGAATTAATATTGTTCTAATAATAATTATTTTCAAAAATTTGTGAATTTTGAGAAGCATGTAAAGATATTTTAGCCATATTTTTTGAAGCATATATCATAATTTTCTGATAGTTATGCAATTTATATATCGTTTTGTAAATTTGATATAAAATAATAATGCAGTGAAAATTTGTGAAATTTAGAATTATATAATATAGTTTAGAAGCAGTTTGTAGGAAACCAGCAATCTTTAGAAATCTTGGACATATCAAGACCCCTGAACTCAAGATCATCACCCTATACCAATATCCTCCCGAGCTGGTTGTGACCCATATGGATATTCACTCTCTGAGTCTACATGTTCGAGCATGAATCATCCTTTCCAGTATCTGTTAGACTATGGATTAGACGTTGCTTGGTCCCTTTTTTTGGATTTCCACCACTATACCCGATGGAGCATCAACGTTATCATGGCTATTTAGTACCGATGGCCTACCAAGATCCTGGGTGGGCAGAATACAAGACTGGAATCAAGTCTCAGACCTTGACCACGAACATGACCTAGACATGTATGAAGGACATTGACGGTTAACTTGGAATTGAGCTTATGCATGTATGTTACATTTTCAATTTAATATAAGTATTTTATACTTATAATATTATACATAGTTAACGTGTATTATATAATCTCACTATTCTTTGGGCATGTAACATATGAAATTAAAGTTTATTAAATTGAGACATTAGAAAAAAACTCAGAAAATCCTATTTTTTGCACTTAAACTAAATAAAGGGAGCTTAAAAACTTCAAATATATATATATATTTGTTTACAGTACATGTTGGTATGGTATTGGTATTATACCTGTCTCCTACTAATACATAGTCCGATACCATGATTGCAAACCTTGATTTTGTTATGTGTTTCTTTGTCTTGCTGTATTCCGGAGCATTGGGTATGATTTGGGGATGTTCTTCATGACCAATGCAGGAATGGATATTAAACATGTTGCAGAAGAAATTCAAAAGGACAAAACCGCACTATGTGTGCGAAAGGTCTTTCAGTGGGCATTGATTATGTTGTTTGTTTTAGGCTCTGGTGCATGGTTGTCTAGTTAAATATGGTTTTCTTAGAAGCCATGCTTATTGCTTGTATGTTTGATAACAAGATAAGTAGCATAAAATGCAGGTGGTGATGTGAAGCGGATTGCAGTTAGATGTGAAATGTCCGATGTTATTGAGGTTTGTTGCTGCCTCTATCTGTTATCTGTTAGCAGATTTAAGTATCTCTTCATGTTTCTGCAAATAAATATGAAATGTTTCTTGAGTTCATTGGTATCTATTGAAGGAAGTCCGGTTGCATGCATCATTAAAATTTAAACGTAAATGCAGCGGAAAATAAATAAATTAAAACTATTTTAATCAAACATGCATGCATACAGAGATCGCATCTCAAAACACCAAGATCCTTCATAAACTTAAGATTAAGATTAAATAAAGAGAGGAAGATTTGATCTTCATCTTGCGTGGGTAGATGTTCACCGCGATTCGATGATTCGTGGATGTCTTCAAGGTTCCTCTGAAGCCGCACATGTGTTCGGTTTCTACAGATATCCATGCGAGGCTAATCTGATCAGGAGATCTTAATGTCATCGGGATGCTACTTCCTTGTAGAGATCGCTCCTTGGATGCTGAATATTTTTCTGATCCTTTTCTCTTCTTAAGAGAACATCAGAAATCAAGAGGAGATAGCTGAGAGAGGAGATGGGCATCCAACTATTGGATGTGGGATCGTAGAAGGATGAAGGCTAGGGAACGTCCAGCTCTTGGATATAGCATGAAAGAAGGAAGAGAGGCTTGAGAATGTCCAACTCTTGGACATCTCATGTAAGAAAGAAGAGAGGCTTCAAGACCAAGTAGCGCCCCTTGATCCTTTCTTTTGTTTTTTGCGCCAACCAACTCCTGACGTTGTGCCCCACCTTTCTTTCATGCCAACAACCCCGTATGCCGCGTCCCACCCTCTTATCTCATAAGAGGAGACGCCCACATTTAAATTTCAAGTTTAAACCTAATCTTATTAGGGTTAGGGATAGAGTCTTGAGGCATTAGGACTCTTTTGGATGAAGTTGCATCTCATCCTTGTGCGCCCTTGTCTCCACGCGAAAACAAAGAAGCCACGAAAAATAGATTGGCGTGAGGGAGAGTGGGGCAGGCCATCTAATGGAAAGAGTCCTGCAAGTTAAACATCTTTACAGATAGAGACCAATGTGGTTTGGGTTCTTAATAAGTTAACTACTTATTGAGTTTAAATCTTTTAGACTTATGAAATCCAATATGACTTAAAATCAGATCAAGTCCAATCAAATTAAATTCTCATTTAATTTGACTAGGACTTAACCTCTATTATTTGATCAAATCAAATAATATAGTAATAATTGTAAATAAATCCTTTAACTCACTAACTGTCAGTAAGTCCTCTCTTGTAACTTTTACAAATCAGTCCAATCATCAATTATATTGATAATCGAATCCTACTGTGATTCGAAATCGTAATTCAACTATTCGATCGGTCAGGATCTCTTATGTGTGTGATCTCATAGGTTCTATTATGTCTAATAGTGAGATATATTGTGATCTCCATCATTAATATCACTGAAACTTCTTTCAATGGATTAGAACAATTCCAACTCACCAAATGAGGATTATTGACCATCAAAATAATTTTCGTTGTTCTCATAATCCATCAATGACATCTAGCAGCATGTAGTGGCAACCCAACAAATGGAAGGAATGAACCTCTTAGGTGTAGTTATCGTATGTGCAGTTCTTCTATCGCGAGTCTCGATAAGATGAAGGTTATGGAAAATTCGTTAAATCCCATCATCTGTCATATGTAAGATTTATTCAATTGAGTTCATACTGTAAAATTTTATGAATTTTTTTTTCATTATTCACACTGCCATAGTCATGATCTTCAGAATTCAGTTTTATAAATCACATAGGACTACTCCTTATCTATCAAGATCGATAGATCCCATTTAGATGCACATCCTAATCCTACAACGAATCTACTATAGTTAATCTGTATCGCAAGCGTCTAAATAGTTAGGGACCAAGTGTATGTACAGTCAAACTACAGCAATCTCATTGTGAATAGCCGAGACACCACAGGTCCAAGAACTAGTCACACCACTACAGCATTGAGAAAGTCACTGACAAGTGAGTAGACATTCAAGTGACTTCTTGTGTTGGCATGCTCGGTACCCTTGTTCTCTAATAATTACCTGCACTCTCACTCCAGTGTCTCCATATTGTAGACTTGATACTCGTCTATCCAAAGAAAGCAATCCATACATCAACCTTATCGGATCAATCATCGTCCCTATGATTATCCAGCGTCAGGAGCAATTTAGAAATTAATCACTAATGACGCATACCTCAAATTTTCAACTCTTGAGAATATGTGCCATCATCTTATTAATTTTCTGGACGATTCATGGACACATACACAATATGAATAGAAATAAACTGCCCTTATTATTAATTAATAATTAGGTCAAGTACAAAACTATGTCCTAGAAAGAATAAATATGTCAGTCAGATTGGCTTTTAGGATATACGCCTAACATCTATGTCATACTAACAATTTATTGCCTATAGCAAAAAAATTCTTACCTGAATGCTAATGAATTACAATCTCTAGCTAGTGACGTTCAAATTCAACACCAATATATCAATGGCCTTTTAATGAGTCGTAGTATTGCTGATATTTCTGTAATGTTTTCTATTATTATAAATGTTTTGATCACCTTCTTATTTAATCCTCACATGCCTCTTGCCACTACCTACTTATGCTCATATTGTAACTTAACTTATTCATAAATTTGTTTACCTTGAATTGCAGGCAGCACAGGAATAAAATGTTCATTACAGCTGCTGCTACGATTGAAAATTAATATATATCATGAGAAGTTGATTCATTAAACATGATTTTCTCAAAAAAGAAGGCTTGTATTTCAGCCAGTCTATCTACTCAGCTTTTAGAGAACAAACTCTTGGTTCATGTCCTGTCCTGCAAATTTTGAAACATAAACATGTTTTCCAACTTTCACATCAATGTATTACTGCTACCAGATGTGATAGGACTGAGATGCTCCATAGGGGGAATAGAGGACAAGGATGGGGCAGTATGGTAGTGGTTGAGAATTATATTTGGAGATCCGAGAGGATGAGAGAAGGGGTACAAGGGATGCTCCAAGGGAGAGAAGAATCCCCACGACATCTTTATGCTTGTTATGCTTCATTCACAAGAGCCAGATAGGTGATTGTGACCAAAGCCTGTGGCATCACAATGCAGTTAATTTTCCAAGGCTAGGTCATTAAAACATGTTGAGTTTTACAGGAATTACTACCATGTCTAATGCTGAGGATATGACATAGTTGACATTTTTTAAGATAGAACTTTCCATTCGCCTGTTTTCAAGGAGAAAGATTATGAGTTTGTGAGCATCCCCGTGGAGTAGTCAGCAAATGAATTCACCAGCAGAGAGATTATGGATCAAACTTAATGGCATGTTGTTGGGTTATGCCTTATAGGTGTTCTAAGCTTGCATAAAGTGAAATCTGAGCTGCAAAAGCATTAATTTCTACAGGACATTTGAGTTGATTTCTATTTATAACTTCTTAGTCCACATGTTGTGATTTTGCTATGATTGATTCACATGCTTTTGATCTAAGAGCTGGCGTGGTTGTTGTTGTTGTTGTTAAACGTTGAAGCTTGCACAAAACTATTTCTGATCTAATCTCTTATGCTTGATTCATGGAGTCGCAGTAAGGAACTAAAAAAATGATTTATGTTTTAAAGGAAAGAATCTGGTGCATGAGCTAAATTTTTAAAGAATATTCTCTGTGATCGAGGAATGAAGATTGGCAATGCTGAAGTGAAATTGTACGATCTTTGCCTAACTATTATATAATCTGGCAAGCTAAACAGGGAAGGCCAATGAACTGGAAATAAATTTATTAAGATGAACTGAGAAAGTTTAGTCATAATTTGGAAGGTGAGAAGCATAGGGAACATAAGGATTTATATTTTGTTCTTTCAACATTTATTCAAATGTATAATGAGGACCAAAGTAGGATCTTTGGCATGTAAGTCGAGATGATTAGTAGCCTTAGGTTTGAAGAAGTTTGAAAAGATGGTTCTTTCTATGAAATTGAGTATGCCATTTGAATTGTTCGGTAACAAATTGTTACTTTAAATCAATGGATGCATTGTGGACATTGAAAGAGAGATTCCCAGTTCCATTTTTAGGTGGAAGCACGCTTGGGTAATTAGACTCTTATCTGCATTCATGGAGAAAACAGTGGTCAGGTGGATGTCCAATCCGGAGGCTCAGGCTATCAATACTCATTAATTGTTGTCTGATGTTTGGCCGATCTCTGCCATATTTGGTTCTTTTGAGGCCACCCATATCTATCGAGAATCCAATGCTGCTGCTGATTGGGTTGCTACGTATGTGGCCAATCATTTGGGCTATTCTGTTCCATATAAATTTTGATGTTAGTTTCTTATTTTGCTGATTTCTAGTGATAGAAATATTATTCCTTTTCAGGTCTTTACTGCAGAATATTCTCTGATATGTAAGATTTTTGCGTACAAAAAGCCTTACATATGCTTCATGGATGGTGTGACTATGGGCTTTGGAATTGGTTTGTCTGGCCATGGTCGCTACCGGGTTATCACTGAGGTATAAGTTTTCCCAGTGTTCTGATGTTGTTGATTGACATCAATGAATTTTATTATATCTGATAGCATTTTTGGCAATTTTTGTACTATTCTGGTATTTCATCTGATTCTGTCCATGCCAGAGGACTCTTCTAGCCATGCCAGAAAATGGAATTGGTTTGTTCCCAGATGCTGGCTTTGCTTATATTGCTGCACAAGGTCCAGGAGAAGGGGCAGTTGGTATGTCCATATTCTCAAGCATTTGTCACATCACATGTAGCTAATATCTTTCTGAAAATCTTCGGACTTTTTTTTTAATGTCTATGTTACATGAACGTGGGTATAGTGTTGGACATGGCTTTGAGACCAAGTCCTCAGTCCTCATAGGTATATGTGGTCACGCACATGTCGGGCTTGCATACTTCTGTATAAAGGGCCGGGTAAAATAGGTATCTCCATTATGTGAATATGGAAACTCCTAAATTCCGTAATTTTGCAAGCATACCTCTCTTTTTCTCTACCTTGATTAGCTCTATGTTGAGTAGAGTTTCCTTCCTTTTCTGCCGATGTTCTTATCTTTTTAGCACATTCAAGATTTGGATAATTATTTTTGTTAGAATGTTATAATGTTTGATCTTGTGCAATATATTATATTTGATGTTTAGTTCTTTTGAGTATCTTTTGTTCACTTATTGGAATACTCAATGTTTACAATGGTTCCTGCTATATCATTTGTGTGTAACCATAACCAAAAGCACAACTATAACCAACGGGTTCCCCTATTTAACTTCAATTTTCATTGTATGATTTGCACAATTTTGTTACATCAGTTATTAGCTTATATGGGTGGTACAAGAGTTGTAATTTAGATGTTCTTGCTGTATCATTTTGGGAGGTCTTTTTATTCCTTTTCCCTGAAAATCAGTATTGAACGACTTGACCTTCTTTTACAAATGGAAAATGTTCTCCTTTTATTTTTGATTTATTATTTTTTCCTTTTGATCTAGTTTCGCCAAACTTCACTTTTTGAAGTGATGCAATTTAACACTATGCTGGATGGAGCTTGTCTTGTTGATTTGGTTTGTCCCAATACCAATCATATTTGTTTATCCTAAGTGGATTACCTAGACCACTTTGAGAATTTAGGTTGCATGATAGTGAGGATTGAGGACTTGTGTAGGTGTGTGTTTAGTCCTATGTTTGTTATGCACTGGAGAGATCTTGGGTGCTTATGTAGGGCCGAGGATCCAAATAACACCGTTGGGTAGCTTTTTTAGATGAGATTCCATGTTGTTGCAAATGGTATCATAGTGTACCTAGCCTATAGTCTATGTGGACTAGGGGATGCTACAACACGAGCTCTTTTGAGCCTGACCATAAGCCAATCATGGTGTTTGTGATTGGATTCGATCGGATCTTTGTGATGGGACCCTTAGCCTAGCAAGGCTCCAAATCTTAAACGAGGGGAGTGTGTGAGATCCAGATCTTAAATGAGGGGAGTGTGCGAGGTCCTGTGCTAGCGTGTATTTAAGCCTATATTAGTTGTGCATCGGGGAGATCTTGGTACTTATATAGGGCCAAGGATCCCAAATAACACTTTTGGCTAGCCTTTTGGGAGAGGTCTTACATTGTTATCATGATAATTTTTTTAGATAGAGAAAGTAGTTGTGATGTTGGAAGCATTTGTGATCCGATTGTTCATAGCATGGAGGCTTTGGAACTACTGGGACTACTGGGCTTGTGTCTAGTTCCTAGTGATTGTCCTCATGCTGAAGGCAAGTCAAAAAGGGAACTTCAAATCATTCCCTTCATATCATCCTTTAATGTTTAGTTACCCAAATTCTTTTTCAAGGGCACTAATTGTGGCATGCCATTAACTTGTGACAAGAATTCCGACATGCCTATGATTGTGTTCTTGTTGACTCCCAAGTATTTTGTCACGGATCTTGGTTGTGGTGGGAGTTATCATATTGTAAAAGATAAACAATAGCGAGGGAATGAAATATAAAGGCAAGTAGGAGGGAATGAAATATAAAGGCAAGTAGGAGCTTACATAAATGAGGGATCCAAGTAGATTTATGATAAACACTTAAATTAAGTCACTAGAGGCACTTAATTCTATTTAATTGTTCCTTATTTATTAAGAATTTGATGCTCTCTAGTCTATTTTGCAGATACTTGGAGGATTGGGCTGATTAAGATTTAAATTGGTTCAAACCCAAAGAAATATTCAAGAACTAATGGGCCAAGTGCAACCAACTCAAAGGATTAGTCATAATCAATGGCTAGGAAGCAAATCCTCTTGATCTAAGGGCCAATATTCAAGGAGCTACAACCAAAGGAAGCCCTAAAGTACCGCCCCAACCAATTTATAGTGTGGGATTTTTTTTATTCATGTGAAGAAAGAGGCCTCAACTCCCCAACTCAAGTTCCCTCTTATTCTCTCAACAAATCGGGCCCACTTCCTTTAATTTCCCACGCGATCCTAAGCTCCCATACTTCACACAGCCCCACTCTTATTCTCCCTTAACTGTCCTCCCGCCTGAAAGCACTTTTTCCCAAATTCCTCACATCATCAAGTCTTCACAGCACCCAACTCCCCAAAAGCCTTTTCTCTTCATAACTTCGGGCCCCCACTTCTTTGGTTTTCCACAAGCCTTTCTCATGCTGTGGCTTGGCGAAGTGCACAAGGACGTGGACCCACACGGAGAATCCACGTGGCTTTTTGGCTGTACGTGGGATCAAGTGCATGGCTGATGGGCGTAATGCGGGTGCGGGCATGCGGCTTTGTACTTTGGCTTTTATGCGCTAGATCAAAGAACGTAAGGGAGCGTGGGGCCTGAAGTGGGTACGCGGCATGGGCAGAGAAATGGAATGAACGCGGATGCTTTTGGATGCGAAGCAGCGAACGGCCGCATGGAGAAATAATTTTGGAATTGTTTTAAAAAAACCCTAGCCATCCTCTCTTGCTTCATCATGTTTCATCTCACCCTCTCCTCTCTATAATACACGCCTCCCTTCTCTTCCAAGGGAACATCAGCCCTCTTGTGGGATCATCTCTCCCTTCCATCCTCTCTCTCTCCCTCTTTCTGTCCTCCATTAAACATCTCCACCTTCTTCCTTCTCCCTTCACCCATCCAAACATCAGATAGAGGTTCAGATCTGAAGTCTAGAAGATCCACAGGCGAGAAGAGCACCTTCAAGAGTCCAAAGATGCAGCAGATTTCAGCCTTCAACATCTTCTCTATGCGCGGCTAGTTCTCCACGTTCTCAAGAATCGCTGTAACTTGTCTAGATAGTATTCTTCCTTTTTAATTTTTTGTATTATTTTTTTGATATGCAATAAAAGATTTGATTTTTTTTCTTCTTATTTATGTTTTTATTTATTTTACATATGTATGAGTTTTTGAATAGCCTATGACTATGTAGAGATGGATCATGATCTAAGGATATGATCCGTGTTCAACGAAATAGACTATGCTTGGGAATCGATCATAAATTTATTGGCTTATGTATCTAAATAATTTTGACTAGCCTATAACTTTAAGGGACGGACCGTGATCTAAAGATATAGATCGTGCTCTCTAAGATAGGTTATATCTTTATTGATTAGATACCAATCCATGGGCATATTAAGAAGGGTATCAATTGTCTAACAAGAAAATAGTTGAGATCCTGAGAAATCTCTCTCATACTTGAAGTTAATCTTTAATTAAGTTGTTTATTTGCTTGCTTGCTTATTTAGTAGTCTTCTAATTAATCAACTTTTACTCTTCTTCAACTTAAATCCAAATCACTCAAACGCAATTAACACTATCCTGTGGATACGATTCTGATTCATCCTAACTACATAATAGTGAATTAGGTTTATTTTGACCGCCTACGACAGCGATCAATTTATCAAGAATA
Organism: Elaeis oleifera; assembly: GCA_000441515.1. NCBI lineage: Eukaryota > Viridiplantae > Streptophyta > Magnoliopsida > Arecales > Arecaceae > Elaeis > Elaeis oleifera. Next base: position 530,734 of record KE504910.1, read on the forward strand.
TATTTTGGACTAGAAGACCATTTAAAGAAAGGATAAAGAATACAGTAGATCAACAAAAGTCTGCATATCTTGTGGTGTTGTACTTTAGCAAAAACCACTACTTTGAATAGCTAAGCAAGGATATCTTCACTTTATGCACCAAACTATCATTCTAATATTTTTAATTTGCTTCATTTTTTGTATATGTCATGGTTGATGGGGAAACTCAGTCTTTGATTATTGATTTCATTTGCGAAAGGATGAAGTAGGTTATGGGTAGCACTGTTCTGGCGGTAGAGTTGCAGGTGGCTTGGGTAGGCATCAGCTTCACCGGGTTGAGGCTAGGAGTGGAGAGATTGGTGATTGAGGGGGACTCAGCTATTGTGGTGGCTTGGTTGCGAGGGCAACCATCAGTGGTGGTATTATACCCTCTTATTCATAATATATGGTGCATGGTGGGGAACTGCTCTTCCATCGATATTTGTCACACCTACCGTGAAGCCAACAGAGCTACTGACTGGATGGCTTCTTATGTGGCAGAGTATATTGGGGGGTTGTGTGGACTGATTTGGGGGACCTTCCTTTGGCCTTCAGGGATGCTCTTTTTTTCTAATTTTTTTGGATGTATTCATAATAGAGTTGTATGAACACTCTGTTTTACCAAAAAAAAGGAGGATGAAGTAGGTTATGACCTGTCTGAGTCATCAGTGTGGACCCATCTGAAATTTGTGAAGGAAGTATGGCCCATTTGATTTCAATCTGTAGCATCAGCCTGATTTATATCACATGCATTACTGATGGGCAAACTGCTGTTCATGAGGGATGGTGTAGTATTTCGTTCCTCTTGAAGGCTGGGTGGTGTTACAACACATTAGGAATTAAAGGCATTCAAAGTCTACTGCCCCCTTTTGTATGGACCTTGCTAGTTCCTATGCCTTTTTTTAGTACATGGGCTCCAACATGGTGCACTATATTTTTATTAGACTGAGTAGATGTTGCAGATGACTTCCCAATCAGTTTGTACAACCTGATTAGAAGTTTGCTGTTCATGAGGGAAGGTGTTGTATGTCATTCCTCTTGAAGGGTGGATGGTGTTACAACCCGTTAGGAATTAAAGACATTCAAAGTCTACTGTCGCTTTTTATATGGACCTTGCTAGTTCCTGCACCATATTTTTAGTACATGGGCTCCAACATGTTGCACTATATTTTTATTAGACTAAGTAGATGTTGCAAATGACTTCCCATTCAGTTTGTACAACATGATTAAAAGTGTCATTTTCTTATTTTGGAAACATCGTTTATTATCCTGTTTGGATTTTGGGTTGTTAGCATCTCTACTTTTGTATGCTTTCATTCTTCTGGACCAAATTTATCTGTTAAAAAAATTTCTCTGCATACACTAATGTTAGGGTTCAATGTTACAGAACTTTAGCAAATATAAATGATGATTTATCTGTCTCAGGAACTGTCAAGTAAACATATATTACTGCTGATCACTAGCTTTCTGTAAATACCAATTCTTTTATGTCTTTGAGTTTGGCAGAAATGTTCTCCTTGGTGTATATCCAGTGCTTATAAAATGCTGAATAAGTGCTTGATTTTTCTTTTTTTTTTGACTTTCTTTCCACTTGTTATTCAAATTTGATCATGCAATTAGCCCAGGCACCTATGTATTATCATTTGTTTTAATTATGTAGTCTAGCCTCATATATTCTACTATGTATACAATGAATAATTAGCCAACTAATTCATTTTAAACATAGAAACTGACTTGAAGGATTAAGGATTATTCCTGATCAAATTTTAATTTGTTATGGATGTTTCTTTATACAATTTTCTTTTCCTTCATTAACTGTAATTTTGTTGCAGGTGCTTACCTTGGAATGACTGGAAAAAGAATTTCATCTCCTGCTGATGCACTATATATGGGTCTTGGAACTCATTACGTCCCTTCTGAAAGCTTGGTTGCGCTCAAGGAAGCTCTTTTAAGTTTGACTAGTATGTCTCTCGTCATTGTTTAATATGTAACTTGTATTTGCTTAGGAATAAGTAACTAATTTACATAACCATTGAATATCTTGAAAAGAGTGTAATCCTTTGTCTTAGCTTTTTCATAGTGATTGCATTTAAGCTAGCTTTTTGGAAATGTAACTAGTGCAATCAGTTTTGTCAAGATTTAGCATGGTTGCTTTCACTTGTCTTCTGCTTGGAGAAAGTTACTCGATCATTGTATTAATTTGAGTTCACTAAAAGAAGGCATGGTGTACAGAATATAAATGCTATTTGTCTCATGGACATCACAGTCTGATATTCCTGTACAGTTTAGAGGTATTTTATTTTCTGATTTTGTTGGATGTATTCATACAAGACGAGTACCGGCCATCCAGTTTATCAAAAAAAGAAAGAAAGAAAGAAAATATAGATGTTGTTTGATGCTGAGACAGACTTCAAATGGTTGTTTGTGGTCGGTTAATTTTATGTAAAGGTGAGGCCTCCTATTTTCATGGAACTCATGTTTAATTTTTTCCTGAACTATCCTTTTTTTCAATAGGGTTCTCACAAAAGAAAAAAAAGAAAAAAGAACTTTGTTTTGTAAAACTTCTTTTTTATTTTGAATGAACTGTTTCCATAGAAATTTGTAAGCAAGCAACTTTCGGAGCTTATGTCGGAGGTGCTGGTGCAAAGTGTGAAGCAACTGCCGTGCTGGCAAATTATGTCTTTAAATTCATATTTGGTAAACTCCAAATCCACATAATTGCCTAGATATTAGATATGTTAGACTATTTATGTGCCAGAAAGAATTGATTCTTTGTTCAACCATCAAATTTTGGGGGAAAAGGGAATTAACACTAGTATCCACTGTTGCACTTTTTATTAATTTGAGAGCATTTTTATTATATATCGTGTAAAAGTTAGAGCTGTCAAAATGGGCTAGAGCCCATGGGCTAGCCCATTTGGCCCTAAAAATGAGCTGGGTTAGGCTAAGAATTCTGGTCTATTTATGAAAGTGGGCTTTTTGGCCTAGTCCTTGTAGCCCATGGGCTGAACCGGGTTAGGCCGGGTCAGCCCGTGGGCTGGCTTATACCCGATTGGGCGAACATGCGATCCTTTGGTTGTTAGTTTAGTTTTGTTTGGTCTTGAGAATTTTGTTGCTATTTGACTTCTTATTACTTGTTGAACGCTGAGTTTTAATTTTCTTCATGGTAACTTCAGAATAAGGGGAGAAAGCTATGAAAGTGACTCCAGAATGGGTTAGCCCGGCCTTAGAAAAGAAAAAAAAAGAAGTGGGCGGGCCCTGCCCTAACCCACAGCCCACGTGGGCTAGGGCCGGGCTAGATTTTTATGGCCCATTTTAACAAGTGGGTCGAGCCCGGCTTGACCCACATAATCACAGCCCACGTGGGCAGGGCCGGTCCATTTTGACAGTTCTAGCAAAAGTGCATGTGCTGATTGCTTACCTGCAAAGAGAATGTGTCATTTAGTTCATTCAAGGATGCCTCATTTGGTTTTTATGGATTTTTGTAGAAAATTTATATTCCACACATTTTGTTAGATATTGGTATATGACACAAGCAAATCATCTTGTTCTAGTATGTCTATCCTGGTGATCTATTACTAATTTTGGTATTCTTTTGGAAATTTGACCGGTGTGTGCCTCACTATTCGCTACCTGTTTGATATGCCGAACATGGGTCGGAAATAAATCCTGCAGTTGTTAATTTAGCTGAGGAGAGGCGGCATGGGGGGATTTATGAGTCTGCCATGCAAGATTTTGGTATATTTTGAGAAAGAAGATTCTTGGTTATTACAAGTCATATTTTGAATCAATGCTATGTGCTTTATGGGGATATCTTGGTAACTTTAACTAAAAGACCATATGGGTAAAATTTTCAGATGTAGAGGCAGTATAGAAGGCATCGTTTACTGCACCCTTATCATTGATCTGGTTATGGTCTTGGTGTTTGTTTTATAATGAGTCTATTAGCTGGTCTGGTGATCAGTACTATTTGATTCTTTGAGTATCCTATTACGATTTTATTAGTTTATTAATGTGTGGTTAAATGTTTACCTGATTTAAATCTGGAAAAATGTCTCCAAAAGGTGGGCATTTTGTGGACTTATCTTCCTCTTATGCTTGTGATGTTCTAGGATCTGATTTCCGAACTGTAGAATTTAGATCAAACACATGACTGTATTGTGCTATACCATGCACTGAGAATAGTGTGGACGCCAACTACCAAATTAGGTAACATGTATGAAAGAGCAGAGTCCACCATATCAGGATCTTGCTTATATCTGCAATAGACTTTTAAGATTTGAAACAAATATTGATGCTTGATTATTTTTTTGGGGTAAATTTATTGCTCAGTGGTCTATAGCAATTGAAGTTGTGAGATAGAAACACATTTCATATTTACTGTACTTCTCTTTTTGTTTAAATTAATTGAGAAAGATGGATGCATTTGGACCCATTCATATGCTAACGGAACCGAGGGCATTGTTTCTGGTAAGCACATTTAGATTGTCTTGACATCATGTATTTGTGCTTGCAGCTCCGATGATCCGCACAAAGATGTCCAGGCACTACTATCAGGATATGAGAAGGAGCTTGAGTCAGAGGCTGAGCTGAAAATGCTTTGCCTCATATCGTTTCATCTTTGGTTCCCATAGGTCAGTCTCTGAGACAATAGAAGAGTTGAAAAAGCATCAATTCAGCACTGATGCTGTAGGTAGGTTTCACTCAGGTTGCTAAAAAAGGTTACCAAGTGAAGCAGTCCTTGATTTCTGCAAACAATGCTGAGTCACTGACTGCTGTTGCATAATTTACATATCAGTTAGATGTTTCATCTTCTCACCATGCGAAAATATTTATTAGTGTAAGGATTGATGGAGATGATGCCAAGAATTAAATGTAAATTGTGTTTTAATACCACATTTATTTTTTATATTATTCTACTGCAGAAATCCTTAAGGTCACATTTCTTTCTCTTTCTTCATTTTGCAAGTATGATAGATATTGAGATATGTAATTTATCACTTTTTCATGAAATCATAATGCTTACACGTCTACTAACATGAAAGTAGCACAATAATATGGGCACATTGAGTGATAATAGGATGTATCACATTTTCATGAAGTCATAATTTTTTATGTTCCATGTCTAATGTGGTCTTTGATATGAGGCACCACATTTTTCATCTCAAATCAAGTGATGATAGCCTAATTAATCCAGGAATTACTTTAAAGTTGGATTTTTGTTCAAGTAGCAATTAATATGCTGAAATTTAATCAAACTGCTATCAAAAAAGGCAGTAGATAGCATGCTAATATGATACTAATTTTTGGAATCTAACATCTCCTTTACTTTTTTCTCTTAGTTTCATGAAAAATATATTTAATAAAATAATACTGCAATTATACCATTGTGTAGATCTGACAAGATCAATGACATATCACTGCATGCTAAAAGACAAAATTTTAGCTTTTTTTAATATTTTCAATTTTGGTCCATTTATGGGATGTAATAAAAAGAAATGATAGAGAAAATACCCAGATCAGAAGAACGGCTCACCCTTCCACCCTCTCCCTCTTTCTCTCTCTTACCTTGTAATAGGAGAAAAGGGTGTTGAATCCCTTTCTCCCTCAATTATTAAGGCCTTGCACCAATATAGGGCTCTTACAGGGCCTTGCTGCTGGATACTGAGCGGTTCAATCCGTTAGGGACGGATTTGACCGGTTTGACCAAAATCTTGTACCGAGATCATGAACCATCCTGGTTCATGGTCAGTATGGTACAATACCGAACGAGATGGTTTGGTATGATATTGCATTCTTATATTGTTTTAGATTTTTCTTCAGTTTTTTGGATGAAAACAAGTAGGCAAGTAGCACTTGGTGTCATCTTCAGTGCATACCTTGTCATGAATGTTCATTTCTGCAGTGGCGGAATGGGCGGCTGATTCTCTTCTAGGACTTGGTAAAGGTGCTCCTTTTCGCTTTGTGTGACCCAGAAGCATTTCTCCCAAGTTGCATCTGCACATCGAAATGATGAACACCATTTGTCAAAAGTACATCCGCTGATTGCAATGTTGTTTTCTTCTAGTTTGAAGCTGTTTATGCATATTTAAGATGTGACCTCTATTTATGATGCTACATTGCAAATCCAGCTAGGTGGTGTTATGAAGACTGAACATCGCATTGCCTTGAGGTCCTCAGTTCGAAATGATTTTGCTGAAGGTGTTCGAGCAGTCTTGGTGGACAAGGACCAGGTAATTCACGTTTACAAGATTTTTTTTCATACTATCCTTGACATTCATGGAGCAGTAAAGAGCATGTTCATCTAGTTTGAAGAAGGATGCATGTGATAATGTAATAATGTCGGTTGTCCTTTCTTCATGTTTTAGAACCTACTAAATAAAGCAAGTACCAAAAAATGATAGCTGGCAACTTGCAATCTAGTTGTTGAGTACCAAACAGTGTAAGAGTGATGCATAATGGAATCCTGTAGGGAGTAAAATAACAAGTTGCGTTGTTGTTTTGGTAGTTTTCCCACACTTGGATTTCCATTCGTCAACTAAAGGACTAAGGGCAATTTCTAGCGCCCTGTGTCACTTGTTCGTAGAACACATTCATATGGATTCTTACTTCCATAACAAGCAAGATCAACTTCTTCCATCTGCATCGTCTGATTCATGTCCACTGACAAGAATAAACTAATACCAACAATGATGTGAGACTTGTGCACTGATCTTTCAAATACAAGTATTTTCTCCATGCCATATATTCGCATTGTCAATGCACCAATCTCAGCATCCCTAGTACTTGTTAGTCTTGGAGTTCCATCTTGATATTTAGAACTGCAGTCGAACTGAGAGTTGACATATTTGATTCCAATGGAGGATCTCAAAGTTGTGTGCTAGGATGTCCCACAATCTTAATGTAGGTTTGAGCATGATCAATGAATACAGAGTACAGAGAATAAACACATTCTCTGTGAGCCTGCTTCTATGCTACATAAGGGTCATGGGTGCACTGAGCTACCCTCCAAATTCTGTATCATGGAGGAGCAATCATGGAACAAGATTCCAGATGGGAGATCATAATCTCTCTTGTTCTCTACCTGTAGATTGGATGGGGCCTCTGCTCCTAAGGGAGTAATCAGAATAATCTGCTGAATCTCCTGGCCCTTTAGGGCCTTTTTGGACATAGGATCATGTTATCTGGTGGCATGATCTATTCATCTGGGAGTGGGAAGTCTTGAGAAGGAAGGAAGCAAATCCAGAAATTTTGAGAATTGAAAGAGGTCATGGATTCCATTATTCCTAAATTTTAGGAATAAAAATAGCCAATTTTTAATTGATCAAAACAATATACTTCTCCACCACCTATCCTCAGATGGGAGAAAAAGGACCAGAGAGAGGGTAGGATGGTTCCGTGTTTATTATTTGAATCCATTATTTGATGATTATCTTCTTCTTCTCATGATCCGTACAATTTCTATTGCATGCAGCACTTTATAAGTTCAAAAGCATGGGAATGCATTGGATATGTAAATTGACAATCATCCAAACAGGTTCTTAGGTGATCCATTCATTCCCTATTCCCTTTACAGGTAACTTACCGAATTGCCACTGCAAGGATTGAGAAGTCTGGGTTTGTCAATGTTTCTTCTGGGTTGTCAACAACTCTCTGGTGCTTTAGAGGCTCCTTTCTGGAGTGGCTAGTTAAGTTTTGTCCGGTGCTCCACTAGGCCTGGTTGTGTTTGAATTTGGATCTGTATCTGCTATATGTCTTTCTAAAAAAAAAAAAAATTCTTTTTGATGGAAGCAAATAATTGGGTGCTGGTTGTCAGTTCGGTAACAAGTTTGTGGCACCCATGCACAGCAGGGTTGGCAGTTTGCCGTTTGGAGGTATTTAATTGCCAACCAGTCGCACTGCTAGATATCTGAAGATGTGTTTAAGTGTGGGACAAAAATAGAGTTGTTACTTAGCTATATAGCACTTGATGATATTTACTAGATTAGTGTGCCAAAGGAAAGATTTCAAATAGAAATACAGCTTAGTATCCTTTTAACAATATAGTAAGTGTTTTGCATATCTATGAAAACTGGACCAGCTACTTGTTCGCTCAAGCAGCTAAGAAGCAAATTGTTTGTCAATATATGAAATGCTCTAGATGCCACACATGTTCATTGATATGAACGATTATTTTCTGTGTGTGTAGTTTCATATTCATGTTTGTGCTCTTAATTAGTGTACAGTATTTCTTTTCCCTTAGTTGTTGTTTGGGTTTTATATCTAGGGAAGAGGGAAAAGGTATTCTCATGCTATGTGTTTTTGCAGAAACCAAATTGGAGCCCCTCAAGGTTGGAGGATGTTGATATGACTGAAGTGGAATCATTGTTTGAGCCTTTACCTCCTGAACATGAACTGAATGTGGGATCAGTTAGAAGCTTTGAAGCCGCATAGAATGGAAGGAAAGCTTGTTTTATGAACTGTGTCTGTGGGCATTCGTGGAATGAATAGATGGACAGGATTTAAAAGATATGGTTTCATTTATAAGACCTTGGTCCATGCTAGGATATACTTCAAATGGTACTTCAAATGGTTGGAGATTGCGTTCTGTAACTTGTGGCAGCATCCCATGCTGTAACTGCAGGATTGTGTAACCTCAGATATTGTACTGGTAATGGGCCTGAGTTTATTGATACTTAAATCGAAGTTGAAGCCATCCATCTAGAGGGGCTTGCGAGTTTAGTGTTTACAAGTTCGTTGAAAAGTTTGCATGTAGGATAATAATGACAGTTGACACTGATGACAAGAACTATTGTAGCCTTTTTAGGACTCCTTGGTTTAGTGTATTCAAGCTAAATTGGAGTTAATAAAGACTGGATTCAAGTGGAATGCATGGGCAAGGTATCATGTTTGCTTGTGGTATTTGTAGTTGCCATCTTCCTTTCTGGTGAACTGCCCTTGCTTGATGGTCCTTGGTATCGTGGTACCATCATTGGGGTTTGATGGTCAAAATATGTACTCCAACTGGATTCTTAAAGTCTTCGCATTTTTGGTGCAGGCTCAGTGCTTGACATAGCAAAATCTCCGCGTTCCACTCTTTCACGGATGAGGAGAAAATAAGTATCTGTGTGAGTTGTCGAGTTGATCTTTAATTTATTGTTGTTTCTTTGTAAATATTTTATCTGTTTCTACAATAATGTAAGAGAAATTCTTATTGCACCGCGCGCGGTGCAGCTCGTGATTGCGCCCCCCACCCACCCAACGCGCGCGATGCACAAAGAATTGCTCATAATATAATTAAGTCAACTATTATTGCTATGTTAATGTGTCTAATCCTTTTCCACATGGTGCGGTGTATAATTGGTTAAACTAGCGTGTTTGTATTTCACGCTGTTTACCATTATTATTGCGCAAATCTGTAGTGAGACTCCTGGTGCCCATGCACGTGGGAGGAAGCACCAAGGCTGTGTCATATTCCAGCTAAATATTAAGCATGGGGTGGGATGGCGTAGGTGACCGAGCAACGAACCCCATTAAAGTTTTGGATCACTGGAAATTTAGAAATTGGAGTGTTCAGCATCCCGCATGAAGGGAGCGTGGAACTTAAACAGGTTGCAAGATTTCTGCCCTGTCAGATTCGTGCTAGCTTCAAGCCCAGTCGATCTGCAGTTTTGTGTTTTAGAAACTTGGACTCGTGAGTAGTGATCTCCGAGGCGGTTTGGAGTTTGGTGCAACATACGGGAAGAGATGGTTGTTGGATGGGTCCAGATTAATACATCCAGCGGTTACGACAGCTGTGCGTGGCTATTAAGTTTAACACTGCAACGTGGTTCCTGCAACGTGGCTCCACAGTAATTGAGGTCCGACTACGGAAATTTTTCCCATGTTAAGCCCTCGCAATCCCATCTTTCAAGGTCGAGCTGCTCAACGCAAGTGCGCCTCTATGGATGGTAGAAAGCTAGCAACATTGGCAATTTGAGGCCAGGAGAAGACATATTAGGAATTTGGGGCGAGGCTTTCTCCTCTTCCTGCTCGTGTCCCCGCACTCTCTCTCTCTCTCACTTCCTCTCTCCGTTTTAAGGTTCTTGTCCGGAAAAAGAGAGGACGGGTCCATTGATGCAAATTTTTTTATCTTTCTGTTCGTGCGGATTGGATTTGGTTGACGAGTTGAGGAGATTCGAAGTTTTTTATTCTCTATTTCTTTTTATTTTTTCTTCTTTCGCAAATCTGATGCTTGAGAAATTTGGCAGAAATTAGGTGGTGAGATTTGATGGTCCCTAGAGCTTGGCTCAGGCCATCAGTTGTTCAAGATCTTGAACTACGGCGCAGGATAACTCTGCCAACGTCACAGATAACCATGACGGCCCATATCCACATTGTGATTGGGGTATACGCTGCTTAGAAGACGGAAGCATTCTGCCCTTTTCTGTAGATAAGTCTCGTTCATACGTGTCTAAACCACTTCGGTGTATGCTAAATGCTTGATAAAAAGAAATGTTTTCTGTAGTTTGCTGATATATGGAGCGCTCTTCTGTGACAATGGGTTTCTTAGTTCTGTTTATGTCAATTGTTTCTTTTATCACCACCTTGAACGTTATTATTACATAATCTAGCTCCATTTTTTCTGCATGCTGAATATCTTGCAATTATTTGTCCATGAATTATCTTGCTAGAAGAGAGCCCTTATTATTTTTGAGCAAAAAGTCCTTATGATTTCTACCCTAAAAAATGGTCCTTAATATGCATCATAGGAAGCTTTCCTATGGTCCTTTATTATTTGCAATCATATGTTGATGATATGTTGATTGCATTTGAGGATATATCTAAAATCAAGAGATCGAAGGCTTAATTTAGTAGTGAATTTGGGATGAAAGATTTGAGTGTAGAAAAAAGATTTTGGATGTAGAGGCTCACAAGGACGAGAAAGCAAGGTACTTATCATAGAAGAAAGTACTTGAATATTTTGGTACGGAAAAGTTGAAACTTGTAAATACTGCATTTGTTGTTCACTACATAATTTCAACAAATTTATATAGATATAGGAGGAGGAGCAATATATGCCTTGTGTCCTCCATACCGGTGCATTTCGGAGTGTTACAAATGCTATAGTATGCATCCATCCAAACATTTCACATGAAATCTTTGGTGGTTAGCAGATTCATGGCCAAATCGGGAAAAGTACATTGACAACTAATGAAGTGGATTCTTTGCCACTAGAGATGTATTATACATGTTAGTTTAGTGTAGGGGAGAAACAGAGACAATGGTCATATAGTTGCATATTTTCAAACAATCTCTTTTGATGATTTTGATACGAGAAGGTTTTTGATATATAGGCTATCTTTTCGCTCTCAGGTTCTATTAACAATTTGAAGACATCAATATAGCCTATACTTACTTTGAAGGCTTGAAATTTGAGGTATCTATACATGGATAGAACTCACCCCATCCAAGGATTTTTAGGATTTCACCTTTTGTATTTTGGAGGCTTGTCGAGTGTGAGTGAGATTTGAAAGCTTTTATATTGGGACTTCTTCCTCTCCTTTTTATACATGCTTCACCATTAGTGATGCTTTCTGGATCATCTCTGTTGGTGCGAGATATCGGCTGATGTCGGAAGAGGTGGAGATGGTTGAGATTGATCCATCTGGGGAGAAACCTGCAAGAAAGCCCCGACCGAAGGTGGCTCCGATGAGGACTCTCTGATGCTCAAGTCAGTATCTCGTTCAAGAGAAGGAGGTGCGTGAGAGGCAGAGTGATGACTTACCTTAGGATCTCTTTTTTCGCATTCTCTTATAGTTGGAGTCTGGAGGTTGTTAGGTTCCGATCGGTAGGCTACCGGGCTAGGTCTCTTACCGCCTGTCCGCCATTTAGGTTATTAGTCATGGGTGTCTGCCATGATGCGTGGCCACATTTTAGCGACCTGTCAGAGGATCCTGCCCGTCACATTTCGAGAGTTGTTGGGATCCCATTAGGTTGCGTGCGGGTGATTCAAATAATCTGCACGTCTGGATCATCGAGATGAGTTCGAAGTCGTGTCAGTGGTGTGAGGTGGGCCATCCGAAGCGGTCTGTAGGTAGTCTTCTAGAAGGGAGGATATAAGGTGTGAGATCTAGTTGCCATCGAGGACTGCTCGGCCAGTGACTTCAGCTTAGGAAGGGCGCTTCATCGGCCTGCTCTTTGGCAGACATCCCTCAAAGTCGGATTATGGTAGATCAGGCATCTGGGGGCTTGCTATGACTTTAGAGAAATCCATCAAGTTCTGCCGATGGGTCCTCGCTATCTGCCTCCTCTTAGACTTAACCATTTGGGAGTTAGGCGTGGGCACAAGGACCGACTATGAGATGGGCCTAGTTCTATGCTCTCCGAAATTGGGCCTGGCCATTTTGGGCCTTGGGCCACTTCACATCTGTGGGCCATGCGAATTTCCATCAACATATGCCCTCTACTCCCAAGTTTGAGCTCTGATCAGATGATGGGAGTATTGCCTATTCCTGGCACCGAGGATGTGGAGAGTCCAAGATAGGGATGCATATGATTTCAGGGGCAGATATGTGGGACCTTGGTAGGCAACTATGGCTAAACTATGGAGCTTCAATTTTAAATTTCGAAGGGCGTATTTTCAGGCCAAATGCATTAATTTTGTGCGACTGACGGTAGGAAGCCAATTGATGGGGAGAAGCCACGTGTAGGTTGTCTATTCGAGGGCCATGATTCGTGATTTTCTGGATCCATCTTTTCTTAGCTATAAAGGAGTGCCAGCTTTCCTTCCTTTTTGTGCTATCTAGCAGTATTCCTTTCCTTCCGGCACCTCTCGATTCATCATTACATCGAGTTCGCTCTGCTGAGGGTTTTTCTTTGGTGGTGTTCTCAAGAGCTGCATAGGAGTCGCTCTCATTGTTTCCTCCTTTCTTTCAGGTGGTCTTCTTTGGCTACCCTCTTTCGCCACTTTAGTCGAGGTATATTTAGACCTTTTTTGCTTCCTTGGGTTTTGTCCTTTCTTCTTAATTTTTTGATGGTGGGGTCTGCTGGTTTGGCTGGAGTGTGGTCCACCTCTTCGGGAGTAGCTCCTGGGAATCCTATTAAAAAATGCGAGGGTTTCGATGTCGATTTGGCTTCTGGGCCTAGCGATTTTAGTTCTGTGCTAAGATTAGAAGATCTGAATTGAATTTGGATCTCGTATAGAGTTCTATTGGAGTTCGATCTGGAGCTTCCGGAACTATGGGTAGGGCAAACAATTTGCCATCCAGTCGACTGACTGTGTATGAGGAAGTGTTTAATGCCAACTTTCGGCTTCCTATCTCTTTCTTCATCCTTGACCTCTTTCGCTTTTATCATATCTCCTCTACACCCTTATTCCAATTTTTTTTCATTTTATCATCGGGTTCTTGGTTGCTTGTGCCATGACGAATGTGCGGCCTTCTATCTCCTTTTTTCGAGCTTTTTTCACCATCAAGAGGCACCCACATGTTAGGGATTGACGGTATCTTTCAACTCAAAGAGACGTTTCTCCTTTGATTAAAGGCACCTCCACCTCTGTTCACATGTGGAAGGAGCATTTTCTTTTATTTCTCGACCGTCGCTCGATAGTTGGGACTTGCCGAATTGGGATTGACCTAGAGACTTGATCGGCAACATCCCAAGGCTAGAGGTTGAGGAAGAAGGCTACTTTAAAGTACTTAGGGACTTCAAGGTTCCCCCTTTAGGGAAGCTGCTATCCTAGGAGGCCCTGGTTAACGTAGGACTTAGCTCGATCATCCTCGAGAGTGAGTAGGAAATAATGGCCTTTTTTTCATTTTCTCCTCACACTTCTAATTCTTGCCATATTTTGCAGACATGGAGTCCAATATTTTAGCAAGGCTGAAGAAGAATGTTCCCAAGAGAAGGGCAGCTTCGACCACTGAGGTTCCCTCGAAGAAAGTGAGGGCCACTGAATCCAGTCGATGAGGGGCACCTGTAGGATAACTTCTTTTAGCTAAGGATGCCGATGAGGATGCGACTCTTGATCGATCGAGCGTGCCTTGTCCGGATAAGATTCCTATGACTTTCCCTTCGAGTTCTCCTCGTGTAGCACCTTCCTCCCTTGCATGGGGGAAGGAGAGACCTCCATCCCTGATGATCGGGCCCATCATGCAGGCCTCCATGGAAGGTGATAAGTGATATATTTTTATATTTATTGTAAGTATTTTTGATAATTTATGATGCTTACATCTTCTTAAAAACTTAATTTCATGAATAAATTAAATTTTCTTACAAAAATAAATAATTTTAAAAAAATATAAAATTAGAGCATAATTATGAAAATAGATGTTAATTAATTGAAAATTTAAGCATCAAAATAAAAAAAATTTAAAAATTAATGCATATTTTTTTTAATTTTCAGGCAAAATTGAAGCAAAAATGGAGCCAAAATACCCTTAAAAAAGCTTAAAAAAGGCCTCCGATGCATGGTGGACCGACCGATCGGTCCATGGAATCAGGGCGTGGTCCATCAGAAATTTCACGCGGTCCACAGGCACGGCTCACAGTGGTCGGAAGGTATTTTTCACGACCGAACGATCAGGATTCAAACTAAGGGAGATCGAACGGCTGCTGTTCGCTGTCGGTTTGTAAGAAAAAGTTTTGCGCGATCCAATGATCGAAAATGCATCCATCATCAGATCCGACGATTCAGACTCGTTGCCGACTTTGAATAGGACTCTTTTGCATGATCCGATGGCCCAGAACCAATCCGAACCCAGATCGAACGGCTGTGGTTTGATCCGACTTTGATTTGGATTAAAACAAGAATTTTCTGGGCAGATCTAGGCGGACCAAGCCTCATCCGACGGCTAGAAATATTCCTAAGGGGATTAATATGATTTCTAAGAGTTTTAAGACTCCTTTTTCTACTAAAAAATTATAAAAAATTCATCTATAAATAAGAGATTCGAGAATAAGCTTTGAGAGTAGAAAAAATCAGTAGAAGTGAAGAAAAAAATAAAATAGCTTTAGGGATCTAAGAAAAAGAAGGAGAAAAATCGGTTCGCTCTATGGAGTACGACGGAAGGTGGAGAGGTCATCAACCATCTTCTCGATGAGGCTGAGCTGATCAACTTTAGATCCTTATTACAGTTTTATTTTTTTTATTTTTTATTTTTTTAAATTTTTTATACTTAAATTTTAATTTT